>KZ112512.1:0-154471 GCA_002120305.1 Hypoxylon sp. CO27-5 | reverse complement strand
TATTTTATTTTATTTTATTTTATTTTATTTTATTTTATTTTATTTTATTTTATTTTATTTTATTTTATTTTATTTTATTTTATTTTATTTTATTTTATTATTTTATTATTTTTTTTTACCTTATTACACCTACCACACCTATTACACCTACCATAGCTCCTATCGCACTATTATATTTAGAAATTTTTAAAGTAATTAACATTTAAAATTCCCGCGATAGGAAATTCTTAATATATAATATACGATGCGCCATTAGTGCAAATCCGACAAAACAAAAATTAACAAATAAAAATTTATCCAATTGGATAAAATGCCTTCTAATATAATAATAATAAAATTTTTGAACCTTTTTTTTTATTTTTAAAAAATCACGGCCCTGCTCCTCGCTAAGGCTCGGGTTCGGGGGATTTTTAAAAAATAAAAAAAAAGGTTCAAAAATTTTTCCTCGCGGAAGGCTAGTTATAGGGGTTTTAAGTTAAGTTTTAAATTAAAAATAAAGTAAGAAAAAAAGGTATTATCCTAACCAGAGGCTAAATTTATAACTTTTAAATTTTTTTATTTTAATACTTTTTTTTATATTTTTTTCTAATTCCTTTTAAATTTTTTTTAACTTTTCTTTATTTTTTTATTATTTAATTATTTATTTATTTAAATATTTATCGATTTATCTATTTAATTAATTAATTAATTAATTAATTAATTATTTTTTATTTACTTTTTTATTTATTTATTATTTTTTTTAATTTTTACTTTACGTGGGATTTAAACCTAAGCTTTAATTTTTAATTTTACGATTATTACCATTACGCCATTACGATTACGTGATAGAATTTGTACGTAATTATAGTTATATACCTTTTAATTTTAAAACCTTCTTTTTAATCTTTAATAACTTTTTAACAAAAGGGGCTAGTCACGTGCACCTTATATTATTCGAATAAAAATTTAAATCTTTATTTATTTATAATTTTTTTAAATTTTTAAATAAAGGATTAGTGAAAATATTAAATTTTATATATATAGAAGTTATTAAGCTTTAATAGCTTAAAGCTTCAGTGGCTTTAGTGGCTCTAGTGGCTTTAATAGCTCTAAAGGCTCCAGTGGCTCTAGTGGCTCTAATAGCTCCAAAGGCTCCAGTGGCTCCAGTGGCTCCAGTGGCTTCAGTGGCTTCAGTGGCTCTAGTGGCTTAAAGCTCCAGTGGCTCCAGTGGCTCTAGTGGCTTAAAGCTTCAAAGCTTTTGAAAAAGCTTTCGGGACTTTCAAATTAACCCTATCATTTCAAACTCAATTATCTCAAGCTACAGAATAGCTACGATCGTACACCCGAAGTCAAAATGTGTGGAATTGAATGCGCTATCAAATGTTATTTTTTTCATTTTTGTAACTTTGGAATTGGTGGAGCATTAATTTTATTAAAATTAAAGGTCTTTTTTATTTTCCCTTATCAATTACTTATTAGTTTCTTATCAATTACCTTATTAATTACCTTCTAATTTCCCATAGTAATTTCCAAATCGAGTTCCAGCGTAAAAAACCTCCGGTTAGGATTATAAAAATAAAGATTTATATAAATAAAAATTAAAAAAAAGGCTTATACGAAAAAGGTTTTTTAGTATATTTATTATATTTTATTTAAAATTTAAAATTAATAAATATAAAAACGAAATTTTTAATCGTTAAGCCTTTAAAAAGTTTACTAATTTAATATATTTTTATTTAAAAAAACATATTAATATTATTAAATATATTTTAAAAAGGAAATTATAAGATTAAAACTTTTATTAATATTTTTATATAAAAATAATAAATAAAATAATAGCTAAAATTTAATTTTATATTTTTTATAATAGTTATAATAATTTTTCTATTCTTTAAAACTTTTATAAAAAAATATTAATATAAGTTTAAAGCTTTTTTAATTTATATAATTAAAATATAATATTAAATGGTAATATTATATAAGAGAAAAATGTAAAGAAATTTTAAACTAAATTAAAGAATTTATTTAAAAATATAATTAATATAATTCTTTTATTTAATATTATAAGCGTTTTTATTTTTATAAATTTATATAAGTTAAAGCTAAATTATTTATTAAAAAGTTTTATATATATTAAATGTATAAGTAATTATATTTTATTTAAGTATAATAATAATATAAAGGTAAATAAAACTATTATATAAAATTTATAATTTTTAAGCTAAATTTTCTTTGGTTTTTAAACGGCTATGTTAAATTAATAAACTTTAAATTTTAAGTATAATTTTATACGATATTTTTAATTAAATTTTAATACTTTATTCAAATTTACGTTTATATTAATACTTACTTTTACTTAATTATTTAAATTTATATAAGGCATTTAACAACTATAACTATTAATATTTTAAAATAATTTTTTATATAATACTTATTACTTAAATATGCCCTTATTTTATTAAGGTAAATTATAACATAAAAACACTATTATAAGCTAAAGTTTAAGCTATTTTAACCTATAAAAACCATATTATTATTAATTTTTACAATAGTTAAGGCAATTCTTATTACTATTAATAAAGAAATTAACTATTATCTATTTATTTTTAAAAACTTAATATAAAAAATATTAAAATAAAATTATAATTTTAATATTTTTATAAAGGAGTAATTAATTATTAAATTATAAGTATAAAATTATTACTTTTATATAAGGCTAATATATTTTAAAGCTTTTAAAATAAACCTATTTATAATAGCTTTTTTATCCTTAAAAAATTTATTAATTTTATTATAATATATATAATTTATAAGCTTATAATTTAAAATAAATTTATAAAATTTATAAATATTTAAAATAGTTATTATATTAGAAAATAGAAAAAAAGCTATATATATAACTAAGGGTTTTATATAACCTATATAATATAAATAAAATCCCTAATTAAGTTATTTTTATTAAAGAAAATTTAATATTATATAAAATTATAAAGATAATATATATCCTTTTAAAAAATATAAAGATTAATAAATTTATTATAGTTAAGATTTTTTAATAATATAAGGCATAGTTAAAAGCCTTTAATTTTAATAAAAAACTTTTTATAAAAAAATCATATTAAATTATATTTAAAAACTTATATTAAATTTAAAAATTTTATATAAAATTATATTAACTTTAAAAGGAAATCTTATTTTAAATTAATTAAAATTTTTATTAATAATATTAAAAAATATATAAGTTTAATTTAAATATTTATATAATAAAAATTAATAATATTAAATTATTTTATTAAATTTTTTTTAATAAAATTATCCTATTTTAATTAATAATAATTTCTTTAAGGATAAATTACCTTTAAAAATAATTAAAAAGGTGTTACGGATTAGAATTAGCTAATTAAATAAATATAGGTGCAAAAGGGATAATTATTAAAATAAAGCTATTATAACAATTGTGTGGCAAGGTTATTTAAATAAGGTTAGCCCTAACGTAAGCCATAAGCCTTAATGGCTAATTATCCCTAATATATCCCCTTTTATTATTAATTTTTTAAACAAAAGCTATTAAAATATAACTATTAATTAGGTATAATTATTAATTAATAGGTTTATTAATTAATTTATTAATTAAATTTATTAATTAATAAGTATATTAATTAATTGCTCACTTATTATTATTACCTTTATTATTTAATAGTAAATAGGTTTATCGTTTAATAGTAAATAGGTTTATCGTTTAATAATAAATAGGTGTATAACCTTTTCTTAATATATTATCCTTTAATTGTATATATTAACAATTTAGCAAATAGCTTATATAACTATTAAAGTTATTTTTATCCTACTTTTATAATAATAACTTAGCTTTATATTAAATGATATATTAATTTATTTATTAATTAACGTGTTAATATGTATATTAAATAGGTATTAACAATTGTATGTTAAATAAGTATTAATAAATGTATTAATTTAATTGATAAAAGTATTAATTTAGCTAATAAATTCATTAAAAATATTACTATTTAATAATTAATATAATAGCTAATAAGCTTAATTAAAGGATTAACTATTATACTTATTAATAATCTTATTATAAGGAAAGGTTGTTTAGTTTATTTCGAATAAGTTATTAATATAACTTAATTAAAAAAAGGTAACTTTTAATTCGATTAATTCGATAATTAAAAGATGATTATCGATTTAATTTAAAAGGATATAAGAAATATAATAAGAGTGATAATTTGATTTAATAGGTTATTAAATTTTAAAATATTAAATGCTACATTTTAGCGTTAATTTTAAGGTTATTAATTATAGGAATAGCTTTAATAATAAATATTAAATTGTTATAACTTTTTTTATTGCTTTAATCTTTTTTTGTTATTATTAACGTTACTAATAAAATTTAATAAGATATAATATTTCCTATTATATAACTTTTTAATTTAAACTAACTTACAATGGTTTATTATTTTAATTTACCCTTATCACTACATCTTAATAATAATAAAATTAATAAGATATTAGTTACAAAACTGTTAATAGTTTTAAATGGATTAAATTAGGCTTTTTTTTATTGTAAAGGCTTAAAGACATTTTCTTAAGTCTATTATAGGTTAAAGGAATTTAAGGTAATAAGGAAATTAATTAATTTGCTCTCCTAAAAGTAGGCACTAAATGTTATAAATTAAAATTAATTGATTAAATAAATATAAGTGTAAAAGGAATAATTATTAAAATAAAGCTATTATAATAATTATGTGGTAGGGCTATTTAAATAAGGTTAGCCTTAACATGGGCTACGAGCCTTAATAGCCAATTATCCTTAACAAAAGGTTTAAAAAATATAAGAAAATAATAATAATATAATTAATAAATAATACTTATTTTTTATATAAAAAAAGATATTATTTTTTTAAAAATCTTTTTAAAAAGCCTTATAAATATAAAAAGTTAATTTATCTTATATAATAGCCTTTTTATTAAAACTTAATTCTTTTTATTATATTTTTTATTTTTATTTTTATTATATTTCTTATATCTTTTATTATATTTCCTATTATTCTTATATTTCCTATTATATTTTTTATTATTTTTATTATTTGTTTTTTATATATTAAAGTTTTTTTATTATATAAGGGAAGAAATTTGCCTTAAATTACTTAAAGTTTATTAAAGTTTATTACTTTAAGTATTAAAAAATAGGAATAATCTTTTTATAAATTACTTATTATAATAAATTATTATATAAAAAAAATTAATTTATAAAATTTTTATTAATAATAATAAAAGATTATTTAAAAGGCTTTATTTTAATTTTAATATAAAAATTAAATTTTTATTTTTAATTTTATTTTATATAAGAAATTTTAACCTTTTCTTTATAAAAGATATAAAAATATAATATTATATTAACCTATTTATATTTTTTTAATTAAAAAAGGAGATTAAATAAATGAAATAAGTTTTAAATCATATAAATAAGCCTATTAAAAAATAAAAGGTTAATTAGCCTTTTTTTAAAATATAATTTAATTAATATAACCTTTTAATATTTTTTAAATATTTATTTAAAAAATAAGTTAATTAAATATAATTATATAAAATATTAGATTTAATTAGGTTTAATTATTTTCAAGTAATTATATAGGTAAAATAGTTAAAGCTTAATAATCTTTAAAAGAATATTAATTTAAATATTATTTTAAAGTTATAAACTTTATATAAATTTATTAAGTATAATTAAAGTATTAAATACTTTAAATTTAAATTAATTATATTACTTAAATATATATGATAATAATAATAATATATTTATTTATATAATTTAATTCTTTATTTCTTTTAATTAACTTATTTAACTTATATAATAAATTTTTATAATATTTAAAATAAATTATTTTAAATTATAAATTAAAAAATTATGTAAAAGAAATAAAGATTTAAAATAATTAATTATTAATTTAATATTTATTAATAATTATCATTTATATTAATATAAATTCCCTTAATATAAAATATTTAAAAAAGATTTATATAAAAAGAAAAAAATTAAAAAGAATTAAATTTAAAAAATTATTATTATTATTATTATTATTATTATTATTATTAATAAGTTAAATAAATTTATAAAAAAGGTATTTAAAATTATTAAATAAACATTTTATCTTTATATATATATAAATAAGCTTATTATTTTTATAAAATTAAAGGTAAATAATTTTTTAAATATATGTTAATATAATAAAAAGCTTTTTATATAAAAATATAAAGATATTAAAATAAATAAAAGAAAAAGAAGGAAAAAAAATATATTAAAGAAATAAAGGAATTATTAGAAAATACCTATTAGCTTAAATATTTATTAATTAAAATGTTAAATAAGGTTTATATAATAATATTTATTTGCTTATATAAATATATTATTATATAAAAGTTATATTATTATAATTAAAGATAATAAATATATATAATAATTATAATAAATTTATATAATGGTTATATGTTAAATAATGAAAAGAATATATTTATATAAGGGATATTTAATATATTATTAAAAATCCCTTATTACTTTAAATTTTTATCTTTTATATATATTATATTATTATTATAATAATTAATATAAAATATTACTAATATTATTATTATTTTTAAATATTATTATAATTTTATATAAAAGCTTTTAATTCTTTTATTATATATATATTATTAATATTATATATAATAAAGTAAATTAAAATAATTAAGTTTTTATAATATATAAAAATATTATATGTTTTTCCTTTATTTCTTTTCTTAGTTTTATCCTTATATAATAATTAATATTATATATAGTTAATTATAATACTTAAAGAAATTTAAAATAATTAAATTGTTTAAATCTTAAAGAAATTTTTTATTATTTTTTTCTTTATTAATAAATTAAAATTAAAACATTAATGTTATAATATTTATTAATATATTATTTTAAATATATAAGGAAATTTAATCTTTATTATATAAGGATTAATTAAGCTTAGTTAAATTCTTTTAATAAAAAATAACTATATTAATACCTTTTTTATTATTAGTTATAATTATTTTATTTTAATTTCTTATTAAACTTATTAAAATTAAGCTTATTTAAAAACTTATAATTATCCTTTTTTAATTTATATAAAATTTTATAAATATTTTAATAACTTTTATATTTTATATAAATTTAAAAATTATATTATTTAATATTTTATATAAAATAATATTATTAATAATTTAAAGTAACATTAAATAAGCTATATAATACTTATTTTTCCGCTAGGCTATAAGCAAAATTTAAAAAGTGGGCCTTAACTTTATACTTTAATAACTTTGTAAATATTAATCGTAACGTTATATAATTTAAATAAGGTAATAAATATCTTAATTATATATAATTTAATTTTAATTATACTATTATATAATAATTATAGCTTAAGCTATTTAAGGTTAAATATAAAAGGCCATTATAAAATATCTTTTTTCGCACTTTTTTATAATATGTCCTTAATATTATAACATTTAAATGCTTTATTTAATACATTATAACTTTTTAAGTAATCACGTAATTATTAAAAAAAAACCTTTTAACTTTAAGCTTTAATAACTTAAAATTTAAATATTATATTAAAGTATAACTTAAATTATAATATATATAATTAAAATATTTATTTCTTTATTTAAATTATATAACGTTATAATTAATATTTGCAAAATTATTTAAATGCGAAATAAAATAACGTTTTAGTGGTAAACTACCTTAAAAAGCGATAAGCATATAACGCGGCGAACTTTTTAATATTATATAACTCGTTTAATATTACTTATAATTTATATAATAATATTAAATTTAAAAAAAAGCTAAAGTAACTTACTTTATTTATTTTTAAATAAGCCTTATATAAGTATAAATAAATATATATAAAAAGGTAATTTTAAAAAAGTATATTATTTAAATTTTTATATATTATTTAAATATATTTATAATAAATATTTTAAATATATAAAAAATATTTTATATAAGGAAAAATAGTTAAAACTTTAATTATAATTAATATAATTATCTTTTATATAAGCTTTTAATATTATATTTAAAATAAAAAAAGCTTTAATTAGCTTTAGTTAATGTTAATTTACTTATTAAAAAAGGTTTTATCGGATTTGTACTAATTAAACACCGTATAATAGCCTTTGTAAAACTCGGGTAAAATTTTAATATAATAACCCTTTATAAACTTAAAGCACTTTATACATTTTAATTACCTTAGGTTAATTTTTATTTTAATGTTTAAATTTTTAATTCGATTATTAAGCTACGCTTATTAAGTTATAATCGTTAGTTTATACTTAATATATTATAAAACACTTATAGCTTAATAATCGAATTAAAGTTTAAGTTAACCTTATTTAACCTAAGGTTATTTAATTAAAAATATATATACCTTTTTAATATATTTATTTTAAATAGTTTTATAATTTAATAATTATATATTAAATAGCCTTAAAAAAATAATTTCAAAACGAAATATATTAAATATAAAATTCCTTATCTTTTTTTTATATTTACTAAGCTTAATTTAAGCATATTATAATTATTAAAGAAAAAAAGTTTTTTAGTTATAAATATTAATTTAAACCTAATAAAATATTTTATTTATATTATTTTATAATTTAATAATTATATATTAAATAACCTTTAAAAAATATTTTTAAGTAAAATAAATATTATACGAAACTTTTTCTTTTTTTTATTAATTAATTAAAAATAATTTAAATATATTATAAATATTAAAGTTATAATAAAATTAAACGTTAAATATTATAAATAATACTATTAAAAATCCTAGTAAAAGCTTTATTAAAAGCTATTAAAAGTTATTATATAATATTAAATTATATTTAAATTAATTATTAACTTTTTTATTCTTTTAATATAATTAATATTTAATATTTATTTAATTAAATAAATATATATTTAATAAAAAAGTTAATAAAAAAGTTAATAACTAAGAAATGCTAATTTAAGCTAAAATGTTTTAAACCATATGTTTAAAAATCTTTATAGGGATTATAATCTTTTCTAATTAGCTTAAAAATTTTGTGGCAAAGCAGGTACAAAGATTTTGAACTCGTGGTCTAAGCTTCACTAAGATAAGCTAATCTTAATAAAGCTCGACGGTGTACTAAAGTTCAAATCCATTTCTTCAATGGTTAGATCCAAACACCCTGGCGTAAAGACGCGCCTGAAAACTTGTTCTAAAGAGCTAAAGTACCGAATGGCCTTATCCTCTGGGAAAAAGCTGGAGTCAATCGTCATGACAAGATCTACCCCGGCATTGCCAGGCCGGAGGCAAAAGTTCATGAACATGGCATCTACTAACGGCTGGACCGATTCAACGCGGCTTCTAACCAGTCCCATGTGTTTGGTTACTGCCTCCTCGTAATCATCGGGAGGATGCACGACAATAACAGGGACAGACGACAGTAGGCGCTGCAGCTTATCGCCAAGCCGAACCAAATGCTGCACACTCCCAGCTTCGTCTATCCGCTTCTGTACGAATTCATTGTTCTTCAGGAAAGTCGACTGACGATCAATGCAGATGGCTAAAGGGGCTGTGGTGCTAACAGGGCCCATGAGCTTGTCTATCCCCGTGAATTCAGCATCTCTACCACCTAATAGAATGTTGAACAGGAAATGGTCATGTTCTTCGACGTGTGCTGCAACTATCGCCCAAGCTGTGAGCATCACAGTCGGGTAGGATAGTTCAGCTGGGAGAGTTGCCGGGAAGTCGATCCCGAGGGACAAACTGTGAGTGAGACCTGGGGCCTTCGTGCCGTCCAAGGTGAAGTAACTCCAGAACTTTCTACTCTCGAGTTCCCTCAAAAGCGCGGAACCAGCTTCGTCCTTTCCCAGTCCATAGACGTACTCGATGAACCTGTTGTATTGCGGCCGCTCCGGCGGGGTATTGCCGTGGTGATATGCGTAGTCGATCTCTTCTAACAGCAATTTTCGACACCAGCCATCGAACACAACGTGTGCGCTTGACCAGACGAGCCATCGATCCTGAGAGTGACCACCGTCTACTATACTGAATCGTGATAGCGGTTGCCCGATACCCCACGATACCTTTCGATCCTCGGAGACGAGCGACGATAGGGCCTTAACGTGCCGACAATCAAAGTCTTCTTTCAACACAACCTGGACTAATTGTGATGATACCGGGATGATACGAGTCCGCAGAATTGCGTTCGACTTTACAACACGCCTTAAAGCAGTCTCAAGTCTAACCAAGTCTATGTCGGCCGGTAGTTGCATGATGTGCCGGTGAGTGGTGCCTCCTGGCGAGATCATCTCCCCTTCCATGTAACGTTGCTGTTGTCTTGTGAGGGGATATGCATCCTCGACGTCCTGCTCTTCGATCTTGTGAGCCACAAAGCTTTTCCTAAGCTGGTGGACATTGCGATCAATTTTCCCAAGTAGGCCGAACCTGGATGGACCCAACGTTTTTGTCTGTTTCAGAGGTACCATCTGCGCAGCCATGGCGGACAAGACTGGATTTTTTAGTATGATCCGTGCCGATAGATCATGCCCGAGGTCTCTTGCCGCAGATGCCAGCTTGATTGCCGCTAAAGAACTGCCACCAAGCTCGAAGAAATTAGAATTGACTCCGAATTTCTCGCTATTCAATCCAAGGAGTTTTTGCCACAAAGTATGCAGCAGTTTTTCAGTTTCTGAAGAAGGTGGCTGAACTGTATTTTCTCCAGAAAGAAGAAGATGAGGCCCAAGACGCTGTCGCGCAACAAAAGCTTTGAGTGCGCGCCGGTCCGCCTTGCCATTCGCCGTGACGGGAATGTTCGTCACCGCAAGAAATACGGAGGGTATCATGTATTTCGGTAGTGCAGCGCTGAGTTGGCGGATTATGTGTTCCTTGGTATCCGTGAGGTGCTGCTGTAGTACATGATCGATGTCCATTTCACCTCCCCGGTACTCTCCTTTCTGAGCCAGGTAAGCGACGAGAACGTCGGAATCCTGACCATTAAATCTTGCAATATCGACAATCACTTGAACCTGCGCGTCGAAGAGGGACTCCTGAATCCGTTGCCGCACCTCCTCACCCTCAAGCCGCTGGCCATGCAGTTTTAGTTGCATATCCCCACGCCCAATGTACAAGATGCTGCCGTCTTCCATGTATCTGACAAGATCTCCCGTCTTGTACATCCGCGTGACGTGACCGTCTCGGAAGTCTCGCAGCCACGGTGGACTGAGAATAAACGTCTCATTAGCCTCGGGACGGTTTATATAACCAGTTGCTAGGTGTGGACTCTCGATGAGAAGTTCCCCCACTGCCCCAAGAGGAGTGAGGCAGTTGTGGTTCCCGGGCCTCACAACCCATAGACTAGTTCCAGCACTGTGGCCAATATTCCTAGGGTCGTTGCGTGACAAGTTGCAGTTGATAGCGCACTTGACAGAACACTCACTCGGTCCGTACCCGTTCATGAGAGTTACAAGCCCGTCCCACTTGTCGACTAGGGCTTGGTCAGGAGCTTCTCCCGAGAGCAGCAGTATCTTGAAATCCGGCAATTCGTCCTGCTTCAACGTATAGGCTACGGAAGGAGTGATATTGGCGAAGTTGACTCGCGCAGTCTTCATAAACGCACTGATGTCACCCATGATATCCTCGTCTGATGGCACACAGATACAGCCACCGAGCATAAGGGTAGTCAATATATCCTCGACACTCGGGTCGAAGGCGTATGGCGCGAATTGCAACACGCGAGAGTCAGGCCCACGTCTGAGCAAAGGCGCACGAGCCATAGCACCAGTGGCAAAGCTCTTATGTTGTACTCCAAAGATTTTAGGAGTCCCCGTAGTCCCTGATGTCGAAAGAATGTAAAGAAGGCTGTCCGGGGTCGCAACCTTGTCATGGATCTGAGCAGTGGGTGTGAAAAAGTAAGCCGTGTCATCAGAAACGACAATAGTCCGCCAAGGTGGATTAGAAAAGGCTTCCTCTTGTAGTGGAGAGCAGAGAACGACTTTGATACCGGCATCGTTAACAATACCTTCTAGACGTGCTCGTGGGTACGTCGGTGACAGTGGCGCGTAGGCCGCGCCTGTTTTGATGACAGCCAAGATACTCACTATTGCCCACTGTGACTTCTCGAAAAGCACGCCCACAGTGTCGCCTGGGTTCACACCGGATCGCACCATCTCTCCCGCTAAGCCGTCGGATAGCCTATCCAAGGTCGCGTAATCTATGGTGCCGTCTCTAGAATAGATCGCCGGCGAAGCTCGGGAATGTCTAACTCGCTCTCGTATCAACTCATGAACGCAAACCTCGTAAGCCTTATGATGCCTGGCGTTCCATCCAAACATGGTTGACCTGTCTGCCTTGCTTGCGAGGTCAAGTTCGCGGACTTTGGTGTCTCTATTCACTGTGCTGAGTTCATGGAATGTCTGCTCGAATTGTTCAAGAATTCTTTGGACCTGAGGCGGCGAGATGACATCGCTGTCGAATGTAGCGACTATTTCAATCTGAGCCTCCACAGGCATAAGCGTAAGTACCAATGGGTATTCGTGTAGTGATCTCTCGACTTCGTCCAGCTTGATGCCCTGTTCCTCCAAGGACGTGGTATCCGCGACTTGGACAATCAAGAGGGTACGGAACGAGGCAGCATTTTGGATATCCTGACCTATGCCCAGTATCCGGGAGAGGCCAAATTGTTCATAAGGGATCATGGCCGTGAACTGTTCTTGGAGGCCTTCTAAGAAACCGAGAACGGTTTGAGTGAGGTCAATTTTCACCCTAATCGGCAAAGTTGTGATGGTGGGTCCGACAACATCCTGCAACTTGGGAGGCAGGGAATTGCGTCCATGAAGGGAATTTCCGAATGTGACGTCGTCTGAGCCCTCGTACTCCGAAAGGAGTAGAGCCCACGATGCTCTGGCCAAAACTGTCGTAGGTGTAGTTGTTACCGTCATGGCTGCCATGGTGTGCCGCAAACAAGATTTGTCTGCTGCCAAATGCCCGGCTTTCGGGAAATTCGGAAACGACGGTATTGGTGCATACTTGAGCTGCTCTCTCCAGAATGAAGTACATTCATCTTGGTTCAGACCCTCGCAGAACTGTACAAATTCTTGGAAGCTTCCTGTTGGCTTCACAGTCTCTGCGTGGGAGTAATAATGACGGCGAATATGATCAACCACAGGGTCCAAGCTCCAACCGTCGAATACTGCGTGGTGAAGGGTCCATACAAAATAAGACTGACTGGATGATGAGTCCTGAACGTGATGGGTCCTACTCAGAGGCTGAGCAGGCTGAAATGAGATCGCTTTGTCGGCAGCTAGGAATGACGCAAGATCTTGCCTAACCTCGGTCCACTCCGCGTGATATCCTAGGACAACCTGCACGAGACTGGTAGAAGATGGTACGATTGTTGTCCTCAGTATTGGGAAGGCATCAGTCGCACTCTTCCATGCTGCTCTGAACTTTACTATGTCCACAGCATCCGAGAATTTGAATACAAACTGGCTCGAATACAAGGAAGGTAGCGCCAGCGAAAGCGAAAACAACCCTTCTTGGAGAGCCGTGCAGGGGAAAATATCCACAACCTCCTCATGATCAAGGCCGTATTCTTCCAGCAAGGACCGGAACTTAGAATGATTGTCTTGTATCACTGAATATGGGGCAGGGACGACGCCTAGGTGGGATTGATCAACATCGTCAGCAGCAGCAGCGGGAACTTCTTGCATGGCCACCGCCATGCCGGAGAGTGTTGGGTTTTTGAACACCTTCTCCATGGTTAAATGAATCCCTTCTTGGTTGGCCATCGCCACTAATTTCATACATCGAAGTGAGTCCCCACCTAATTGGAAAAAATGGGCGTCTGGCGTGAGACTCTGAGTACTTGGAAGAAGTTGTCTCCACAGCCGGGCTAGTATCGACTCGACGGGCGACAGGCCTTTGTCTTCTTCATCACCCGTTCTCAATCCGGAGTAGAAGTCCTTCCCGAGGCTCAAGAGCTTGCGCCGGTTAAGCTTCCCGGTGGGGCTCAGGGGAACTTCCTTTAGGGGTATCCATACGACTGGCCACATGTAGGCGGGAAGTACTTCTGAAATGCGTGCACGAAGTCCCTCGATTTCTAGCTCCATCTCTTCAGATATTTTCGTGGTGTCTCCATCAACATCCTGTCTAGGTGTGTCGTGGATACTGTTGTGATGAAGAAAAGCCACCAAATTGGCAGTGCCGTATACATCAAGTACTTCCAGGAATATGTTTGCTTCAGGGAGTCGAAGATGTTGTTTCAGTTTAGTCTCGATGTCCTCAAGTTCGATCCTTTGTCCACGAAGTTTGACTTGGCGGTCACGTCGACCGACGAAAATCAGTTCGCCGTCGTCGGCGTATCGAACCAGGTCACCAGTCCGATAGCTCCGTCCCATCGAGGCCACGCTCGACTCCCACTCTTTCGCCCACGGTGGAGAGTTAAGGAATAACTCTGTGCTGCTGGATTCATTATTGAGATAACCCCGTGCTACCCCCGGACCTTCCGCCACCAGCTCTCCGATAGCTCCTATAGGAGCAAGCTGATTCGGATCATCCAGGCGCGCTACCCAAGCACGGCTATTGACAGGAAGCCCAATCCGAATAGCATCATCGCCCCCGGGATAAGCTTTCCTCGCTATGAATGCTACTGTAGTTTCTGCAGGACCGTAGGCTATGATCAAGTCCAGCTTATCCCCCCACAGCCCTACGATATCTTGAGTGACCTTCTCTCCGCCTGAAATGAGTATTGTCAGACAGGGCACATCTGATGGTGATATTAATCTCACAACGGTAGGCGTGAGAAGGATCGCATTGGCATTGAAGTTGCGTATGGATTCTGCCAAGTTGTTCAACCGATCTGCATCGGAAGGAATGCAAACACAACCGCCACGCATCAACGTCATGAGAATTTCTCCGAATCCAGCATCGAACGCGTAAGACGAGAATTGGAAATATCGGGTTTGCCTGCATATGCCGCAGAATTCTGCCAAGGCTGCAAGACTGGAACAGATCGATTTGTGCTCGAGTTGGATCCCTTTTGGTGTGCCCGTGGTCCCTGACGTAAAGACGACAACCGCTACATCGGTGTGACTGACTTCAATCTCATGTTGTTCGTTTTCTTCGGAAGCCGACAACGAAGAAGCGGACACAACAATGGTTCGGGGTGCTAGACTGATTGCTCTATCTTCCTGGGCAGAGGAACTGAGGACAATGGCGGCCTTGCTTTCCTTGGATAGTGTCTGTAGTCGACTTGTGGGATGCGAAACATCCATGAGCAGAAAAGAACAACCACTCTTGAGTACGCCCAGCATCGCCACCACTGTCCAGAGAGTTTTTTCAAAGCACAGAGGGATGCAATCCCCTTGACGGGCCCCCGCCCTAAGCAGTAGTGAGCACAAACGCGAGGATAGAGTATCAAGTTCTAGGTACGTGAGCCTGCCATCCCATGACTCCACAGCTTGTGCTCCTGGGCTCTCAAGCACTCTCTGTCTGAACGTCTCGTGGACTGTGGAGGCTACAGTTGAAGGGGGTTGCTGGTTCCATCGCTGCAGGTCTCGACGGTCCAGATCACAAATCAATTCGAGGTCTCGCAACGTCCGTCCGCAACTCGCTGCAGTTAGCAATTGTCTGTTAACATGTGCCAGTTGACTGATAAATCTTGCATTAGCGGAAGAGCTCTCTCCGCTGATCTCCAGGACCAGCGAACGCGATGCTTGCGACCCTTTCACCGTGCAGAGGATCTGACGTGGGATAGCAGGACTTCCTGAATCGGAAACCCCCTCGTTGGAAGTTGCCCAGCTCTCGAAGCTATCTGTACGCAACCAGAAGGATTGCAATGCGGCCGGAAATGCGGCGATCTGTTTATAAGATTTCCGAATGCTCTCGAGAAATTCGTGCGCATTGCAATCTTGATCGACTGCGATACTGGCATCCCATAGTTGCCCAGGCGTACTGGTGCATATGTGAAATGAGGATGTTGGTGTGCGGAGATAGACAGATAGGAGGAACCCCAAGCTGCTAGAAATTGCGACCTCTGGGGTCCATCTATCAGTGCCAAGCTGGACCTCCTCCTGGATATTTGTTTCTAGATTTGACACAGTCTCCATGATTTGAATTGATACCGTTACGTTGATGGAGGGTTCTGGCTGTAAAAAACCGGAAAAACTAGGTACAGATATGCGTAGTCTTTAATATATAAGGTAAGTAGCAATAGACTAGGGATAATATGTCTTATGAAGTACACACGAAGTACTTAGGGTCCAGGTAAAGAAGCATCTACAAGCGAAGAGAGGGACACACGCTTTGGTACTGTACTATTGTTCGCGTCCCTAGGGCCTATCTTGCTTCGACTCTATATATTAAGAGAGCCAGGGGCACAGGCCATAGGTTTCCCAGATACTATGCTATATGTAGGTAGGAGCCTATGTACTACAATACTAAGGTGATAATGAGGTTCAGTGGCTCATACACTTCCATGCTCGCCTAAAAGGTAGGCAAGGTGAACTTCACTCTTATTGACCCACTGTCAGCTCGGCAAGCCCTTGTCATCTAGCCGCCCGATGCCGCGCGCCAGCCTTAAAAAAGGGAGAGAGCTGAAGTATGTATGTACTTCAGCTGCTACCTAGGTAGGTATCTTAGTTACAAGGACCAGTAATAGTAGCGATAGTAGTCTTCTACGACTGTCGTAGGAGCCGCAGCTGGCTGCCAAGTTGAGCTTCAGAATTTGAGAGACGGTTGCAGTGGCAGTTGTGACGCCGGTGCTGATAGTGATGAAGATGGAAGCTACGGCTTTCTATCTGTCAATTTTCTTTACAAAAGCACCTACCTAGCAATTCAAATATCAGTTGAATTGACAGTTGAAATGACCCCTATGTCACCTACTTGAATCCATCCATCTTACTCATGTCCTACGTTGCCACATGAACATATTCTCGAAAGGTTACGCGGCCAAACTTTGGACTTTACTTTAGGCAAAGCAGCATCCACCCAAAATGTCGGTCAATATACTCGTCCAACCAGTCGATAGTCCTGATGACTTCACCCAGATTTATCACTGCATAAGCGAAGCCTTCGGTCGTCAGATCAAAGACTCGATCTGGACAGCCATGAATTCGAACTGGGACTCCTCCGAAGGCCAGAGAGAAGGCGCCTCCAAACTCTTTCAACGCTGGAAATCCACAACCAAGAATAAAGATGGCCAACCTAATACAGTCATCTTGAAGGCGACTCTGCCGGACCCCCAAGATGGCTTTAAGCTCAAGATCGTCGGCGCGGCCATCTGGACTCAAGCCTCCTTCGTGGACGGGTACGGTGACCCGCCAACGGACTGTCCCGCCGACCTCGCGGCTTTGACCCCGACCGAAAGGCGCTTCGCAAGCCAGATGTACCACTCGCTGTGGAGACGCCGCGTCTCCCTCGCTCGGGAGAAAGCGAAATCGACTGAGCTGCCGGCTATGTTTACACTCGATACGTGTGCTGTCGACCCAGCTTTCCAGCGGAGAGGAATCGCGGCGAAGCTGGTGGCGTGGGGCCTCGAGGAGGCGAAGCGGAGAGGGGGATTAGAGTGCACGACTGAGGCGTCGCCGATGGGGCGGGTCGTGTACAAGAGGCTTGGGTTTGGCGCGGAGGGTACTGGAGAGGATCTGGTGTATGAGGTAGATGAAGAATTCAGGAGCCGGCATAAGCCAGAGATCTTGTTCATGCGTACTTGGGCCGACCAGCTTAAGGCGTAATGATGGGTTTGAACTGTAGAGGCATGCATCACTTCGAGATAGAGTGTTGCAGCAGTTGACTTAAGTCGTATTACGATTCGAGCAATCAGCCAAACAGACAGACAGGAGAAATCACAAGACTAGTTTAAAATGCTTCAAGGGCTAGGACGACTCTGACATAACACGGAACGCTATTTGATGGTATTTAGGTAAATTACATGGTACTAGATTGATCAGTAATCGATGTTATTACATAACACTCCAGAATGAAGATTCTGTTATCTGAGACAGACAACAGATACAAACGAATATAATTCTACAAACGCACTCTCTGGTGTTGTCACGTGAGTGACACCACTAGAGAGGGTAGTCACATGAATGTCACGTGACTATCTGACAGATGTCTAGGAGGTATTCTGGGTTAAGAGCCACGAGTTTCGGACGAGGCTGGATCGAGCAGAAGAGCACTGATCAACATAGTAACACAAGCAGGAGGTATACATTGTTTTAGCAAGACTTATTTTTCATCTAAGCTTACACCATAACTGTAGTGACCGAGTAAGTACCTATGCAGGCAAGCGAGTTTAGGCCAAGCTAAAATGACGTGCTTTCCTCCCACACTTCTCTTGTTATTGTAAGCAAGAGGACGATGACTACCTACAATTTGGACAAACTACGGCATCTCCAAATGTGTGAATACCTAGTTGTAAGGTTGCCGCGCTGTTTTCAGCCTCAAGATCGTCCGCGGAAGCTGAATCGGGTTAAGCACCGGAGGCGACGCTAAGCTTTCCGGCGGCAACGCTAAGGAGCTAGGCTTCCCGACTGGCGGCAACGCTAAGCCAACCCCCGTGCTCTTGAATGCAACCGTACCTTAGGTACGTAAGGATTCCACGCGCAGACAGGGGATATTCGACCGTCGATTCGGACCCGCCCACGGCGCTACTGTAGCTGTGTAGGCTCTGCTTGCCTTTGATTGAGACACCTTCTCTTTCGGTGCTGTTTGCCGTGTTTCGTGCGTCTTACTCTTTGTCTTGAAGGGTCTGGCGTGTTTTCACTCTACCAGATTGAATAGTTCTATATAGTTTAAGGTAATATTATCGCGTGATGCAAGGATCTGATTAGTTGAGAGATCTGACTGTTGGACAGAATGTGTCAAATCTAGGTATAGTTGCCGACTCAGCTGTCGGGGCCCCTGTCTTTCTTATGTACCGCACCAAAAAATACCTCGCTAGTGCCGCTTGCTTCCCTCCAAGAAGAAATAGGTTCACGATCCTCCATGGAGTAGAAAAAATCATTCGAAGGGCGCGTGTCCACATTTGCCAAGACTAGACTCTTACGGAGTTTAAGGGGACTTCTTTAGGGTTTACATTCTCGTCTCTCTATGCTCTCCGTTTTCTTCTCTTTATAACACTGCTGTAACTGCTGTTGTGTTCTCACACACCAGCCGATTGATTGCTCTTCGACGATATACTGGCATCTGAAAATTGCCTTTCTCAAAGTCATGTCTGAGAAGAAAGAGCCGGATACCCCACCTGCGGAATCCGTAAACTCGAGCGAGGAAGAACTCCCGGCTGTCAGAGGCCAGGTCCCGTACAAAGTATGGCTCGTCCAAGGCTTGTATTTCTTGGAGAGAGCGGCATTCTACGGTCTCAGCCAGCCCCTCCGTGTGTCTCCCTGTATATGATCTCCGCGTATGGAATCATACTAACAAAACTTCCACAGAGAATTACCTCCAGCTTTCTCCAGATGACCCTATTCGCCCAGGAGCTCTTGGCCTAGGGCAGGCTAGAGCCGTGTTGGTCGTATATATCTGGTTCATATACAGCTACAGCACACCTCTGGTAGGGGGACTGCTGGCGGACTGTTGGCTCGGCCGTCGCAAAACGATCCAGGTCGGATTCCTGTAGGTTCATCAGCGATTTAGCTCAGCCTGTAAGCGGAAACTAACGGTTCAGAATCTACGTGTTAGGAGTTAGTCTCGTAACCGCTACAGCTTTCACGCAGCGAATTTACGGCACCGGCGGCCTCCCCGGCTTCATAATTGGCATGTTTCTCGTTGGCGCTGGCACAGGAACAGTGAAACCCAATATAACAGTATTCTTGAGTAGGCATTAAGATCTGGGTGGTTTTGATCTTCGCAGGTGCTCATTATCAACAGTTGACCAGTTCCCTGAAGAGGAACCCAAAGTCGTGACTTTGAAAAACGGGAAGTCAGCGACGGTGAGCCGTGAACTCACAATTCGGTTTATATGGAACGTCAATTACTGGTATGTCTTCTCTCAAGCTTACCGCGCCTGGGACTGGCTGATAGGAGATCAAACAGGATGATCAATGTCGGAGGTTTGTGCGGTATCATAACAACTAATGTAGAGAGATATGCCTATGCCGGCTTTGGGTTTGCTTTTCTAGTCTGCCTTTGCTTGATTACTGCATCTGCGGTGATCTTCCAAGTCGGATACATGAAATTCGGTAAGCGATCCGTTGGCCTCTGACAATCACTGCACGTCCGCCGCTGACCAATTCTTAGAAACAGCACCACCGTCTGGAAACGCCATCGCAAATCTGTTCGGCGCGTTGCGTCGCCGTCGAAGCCCAGCCCATCCCGGGCCGGATCAGACAGAGGTTGCAATTCAATCGTCCGCTGAAGAAGACGGCTTCACAACTCCAAGTAAAGATGAGGCCATAATAAATGATGCAAAGACTGCCCTCCGAGCTTGTTTAGTCTTGTAAGATATTCCTCATATGAAATCAGCACACGGGGAACAAGTACTTACGCCAAGCAGCCTTCCTTTCCCAGCCCTGATGCTCTCCATCAATCTCATGGACAGTACCCTCATAGCGCAAGCAGGCACCATGCAGACTCATGGCCTCCCGAACGACATCATGTATAATTTGAATCCGATTTCCGTCATGGTCTTCTTGCCCTTTTTCCAAAGCTGGATTTATCCCGTGCTGGCTAAAAAGAAAATCAACTTCTCTCCCGAGCACCGCATCGGCGTGGGTCTCTTCTGTGCCACGCTTGCGATTGGATACACCACAGGAATTCAACACCTCATATACATCACCGGTCCATGCTTTAGCCATCCACTGAAGTGTCTTGCTGGGAACGTACCCAACGATGTCTCCATTGGACTTCAGACACCGACTTACGTATTTCTCGCGTGGGCAGAGATCCTCGCAATCGTGTCAGGTACCGAACTGGCTTATTCGCGAGCTCCGGCAAGTATGAAGTCGATCGTTCAGGCTCTTTTCAACTTCTTCAGTGCCTTAGGCTCGGTTATCGGTGTTGGTGTGTCGTTTGCTGCCTATGATCCCAACATGGTCATTGTATATGGATCGATTACCGCACTGCTATTCTTTGTAACTTTTGGGTTCGAGTTTTCGTATTTCGTCAGAAGAAAAGGCAAAAGCGCAAGCTGAATGAGAAGGTCTGGGATCGCAAATAATTCTGGCATCATTACACATGCATGATTGAGAATTGTGATCGCGGTCTCGGTACACACATGTGCATGGAACGAACAAAGGGAGTGGGGGATCGAGAAAACATACTCCGACTTAGTAGAGTGATTAGATAAGGATTGATGATCTACCTAGGTAATCAGCCCTTACCCCTGTATTTAAAACCAGTTCCCACTGGGCCCTCTTCTCTTGCAAGGTAATCGTATAATCCACAATCAACTCATTCAGACATCCCATACCCACGTTTCGGTATAACCTCTATATATCCCATGTCTTGTATCTTGTCTAATGTGCCCTTATTATCCATTCTCTAGACTTCTCCTTGCCCTATGTATACCTACATTCTTTTCCTACAGCCCTTTCAAATTTGATGTCGAGGCCGTTTCTTGGAATTTTGAACTGTGCAAGGACTAGACGTCACAAGATCATGTCATTTCACAGGTCTGTATATGATGTTGCTTCGTTCCACACAATCATTGTTCGCATATATGTTATTCATTGAAGGCTGCTAAGCGTTGATGTTACTTACCTATGCTTTGCAGCTAGCTAAGATGCTCGTAGGTTATGTAGGACCCATTTCACACCATCAACAACAATTTCCGGCTGAGTCATCTGGACAAAATGTCCACTCTCGTTGGCGAAGACAAGCTCGCTCTTTGTAGAGAGTTTCAAGAATTCCTTCTGGAGGCCCTCATTCTTCGCATCAACCGCCTTGATCAACTCTCTCACGTAGCTCCTCTGTTCCTCGGTCCCATTCCCTTTGGCAACACCTGCATTGTACAACCCATTCCAATCCCTGCTTCGAGTGCCCCCAATCACATAAACCGGTTTATCTCCGAGCAGCGGCTGCTTCTTACTCAGCTCCTTCTTCCGCAGCACCTCGAAACTTGGCATGTAGTTCTCCAACTCCTCCTTGCGCTCAATCAACTTGAACTTTTCCGTTGTCTCCGCCGCCCGGAACGCGTTCCACTCCTCCTTCGTTAACTTGTGGTTCGCCTCCACGCCCCAGGCAGAGTATGGATCAACACCGGCAGCAAGAGTCCAGAGAGTTGGGTCATTCACGTCCATCACCAGTGGCGCTGTCTCATGGTTGGCGTCGACAAGCACCAGACCAGCGATCTGGTTAGTTCCCTTGAGGGCGATGTACTCGTGTATGAGCACGCCGGCCCAGGAGTGCCCCACAAGGATCAGAGGGTTCGGGATGGGCGCCTTTTCGATCAGAAGGGACAGCTCTAGGACAACGTTCTCAGCCGAGGGAGTGAGCGGCGAGGACTCCGAGTTGTTATAACCGGAACGGTCATAAGTGTAGCTTCGCACCGAGGGACCCAGCAGCCGCACCACGGCTTGCCAGTTGAGGGCATCGCTTGCCACACCTGAGATAAATAGTACGACGGGATCTTTGGAGCTGCTGGGCTCTGGGCCGTGAGTGTAGAGAGCCAGGGAGTGAGTGCCGATATTGACAAGGCGGCCGTTCGAAGGGAGTGCTGAGGAGGTCATTGTGAGGTGACGGTTTTACGAATTCTCAAGTTTCGTATATTTTCTGATGACTGGCTTGTGATATTCAAGGCCGTTCACCAACCGAACCAGTAGCAATATATCGCGAGTATGAAGTGGTAGAGTGATGGAGGGGTAGTGAGTTTCTGAGCCCCAGGAGGATCACTAGGTTACATACTATGTAGTTGGGAGCAGATCAAGGGTTCGTAAGTGGGTCACCAGTCAGCGCTAATAGGAATCGAGCCTAAACCTATTACGTTGGCGCTTCATCTGGGTACCTACATTCTTAGCGTTGCCGCCTAACCCACAATCCCCCTGTCAAGCGCTTACACTAGGTTCGATTCCTATTAGCGCTATCTGCAGGTGATTAGTCTCTCGGTAAAACCCACTTAGTGACAGCCTTATAGGCAGTCGAATGTAACGCCGTCCCACATTCGTCATTTCGTGTTCAGTTTGCGTTGCCTTCCCGTTAAGCAAACAATTGTTGTTGATACCCTGATACCCGAGTTTTACGAGGGGTATTATGTCGATCTCAGATTTTACCAAATTTCTTATCAATAATTTCCTATCGAGGAGATTTAGGGTATCAATCACGTTTTGAGATTTCTGACGTTACACAAGAATGAGCTTGGGCCACCTGATGATTTGCCCAAATCCGATCTGACCCGGCCTGACTTGACCACACATGCTGTTGCTGTTGCTATAGCTGACTGATTGATTGACTGATCGAGGGACAGGTGTGAAACTCAGGTTATTGTATCATCGGGGCGGGACAGCGAGACAACAGGTAAGAAACAGATGGGATGGGAGGTGACCTCTAGTACTTGGGTATTTACTCGCTACCTATAGGGTTTCTCACTATTTTACAATATTTGACAACATAACAATCCGTGAACTCTTCAATCAATCCTAGTACAGGTATACGATCCTCGGACACGAGTCTGTATCAGGCGCTTACAGCTACTCTCCGATTCATTGCATGTACATTTCGGGTCCTCGTTATTGCCTTTCCGTTGATCGGCTTCAGGTTTCCACCAGTGCTTCCCAGGAAACCTTTGCCTCGGAGATACTCAACGTTCTGTCGCGCAGCTGCAAGCACCTCTCGCATTTCCCACTCGTAGCTCTCATGATCGGTAACTTCTATTTCGGTGCCGAGAGCACCCAGAAACTGCTGCACCGGCCATAGTGGATGCTGTTCTTCCTCCCGCGCCATGTCCTGCCGGGCGAGCTCAATCCACTCGCCCCACGAGACCGGCCGTAGCCGCAGCTGTAATTGATCCTCGACGGCGGCCCAGAAAGCACTGACCCACACTCCCCTTTTAATGTGGACGAAGTGCTCGTGACTCTTTCCTGCCGCGTGCCATAGGATGGACTCCGTGACGTAACGAACGTCCGACACCGAGAGCCATGATGTCTCCGAGTCGACTGGGCGGGCTCCAAGCCGGACCGCGCTCATCACGACCCTCCACAAGAAATCGTCGGTATTTGCTACCCCTGTGTACACGTCCCCGATAATATGTCCTGGTTTAACGACCGAGAACGTCGTGCCTGGTTTGCGAAACTGCGTGGCAGCAGCGCTCACCAGTCTTTCCGACACATATTTTGTTTGATCGTATCCGTTGGCCATCCTTGCTTCTTCCTCGGTCCAGGTCCGCCTATCCGTGATGAGACCACCTGAGACGTATACAAAGCTCTTCAGGAAGGGAGAGGACATTGCGGCCTGCAGAAGCTGTATAGTAGAGCCAACGTTTACGTCTTTCAAACCGTCGTAGTCCGTGGTCCAATGCACTCTGGCACCGTTGTGGATGATCGCATCGATAGTTCCGTGTGCACTCGGACGGCCACATAGCGCGCTCCATTGTGAGTCGTTTAGCCCCAGTCTTTCGGCCGACAGGTCTCCATCCCAGACTTCGATTGCGGAAAGGAACAATTCATTCCACCACCCAGCCATCTTGGCCGTTATTATCACCCTGTCCAACCCCTTCTGCTCGCCAAGACCACGTACAAGTAACACGACCTTGTCGAATGTGTGCTTCGCGAGTATATAATGAAGAATGTGGGTTCCCAGGAACCCAGTTGATCCGGTGAGGAAGACCGTCGACCTAGTAGCGGTACGGCCAAAGTCGATCTTGCTCACCATCATATCTATCTCACGTTCCAGGTCAGTCGGTGTCGGCTGCGTCAGCTCTTCAACCGACTGGTCGCCCAATAGGCCGTCGATTAGGGCGGCCAGTTCGCGCAAACTATTCTGGTGTCGGACCAATCGCGGTACCCCAATGTTGATGTCGAATTGCTTGCGTATCGCCATAGCCAGCGACATGGTCTTGATTGAATCTCCCCCAACCTCAGAGAAACTATGACCTGCAGCGATAAGATTAGGCTTGATATCGAGTAGCCTAGCCCAGATATCCCTCAAGGCTTTTTCTGTATTGGTCAGTGTGGCATCAGAAGTTGACGCATCTGAAGCTGAAGGCGCTGGTGGACTGTAGGTTCTGCCTAGTTCGCGAACCCCTTTTCTATCCGTCTTCCCTGTTGCTGTCATCGGCAACTTCGCAAGGGGAATAGGGATATATATACCGGGAACCATGTACGAGGGAAGCAATTTCGACAGCTCCTTTCGAAGATTTGCTATCATCGTAACAGTTACCTCGTTCAGCTCAACTCTTGCACTGTCGTCGTCGGACATAACCAAGAACACCGCGAGAGCCTGACTTTGCGTAGCGTCCGGGGTAATTACGTCCACCACGATCTGTGGCACCACCTCGGTCGGAAGTAGTTGACGGACGTGGTATTCGACCTCTCCTAACTCCATTCGTTGGCCGTTGACTTTGACCTGAGTATCGTTTCGCCCAACAAATCCAAGAGAGCCGTCTGGGTTGTAGTAAACCAAATCACCTGTCCTGTAGAGTCGTCCACGGCGACCAGGCACTCGTCCGGGAATCCCATTCAATAGCCATTTGGGATCCTTGACAAACGCGCTGGCCGTCTTTTCGGGATTATTCAGATAGCCTGCACCCACAATCGGCCCCTCGAGCCACAACTCTCCTATGGTCCCGATGGCAGCCAACCTGTCAGGCGCACGAGGCTGGACTACCCAAACCAACGTGCCAGTACCTTTGCCGATACTGGGGTCACTGACTTTGATACCAGGCTCACCACTTCGGACTCTCTCAACTGTACTTGTGACAGTGCATTCGGCAGGGCCATATGTATTATAGATCTCGGCGCCGGAAGCCTCCCACTTAGCGACATCACTAGCCTTGAGCGCCTCACCAATAAATAGAACCTTCTTGAGGCCCTTCAAGGCTGTAGGATCAAGCAAGCGTCCGACGGTTGGTGTGAGATGGATGAAATTTGCCTGTAGCCGGTTGATAGAGCCGTTGATGTCGGCGGTACGTTCGTCCTCCGAGGGGATGCAGAGACATGCACCTACGGTTAGTGTATGTAGTACATTCGACCATGCAACATCGAAGACGTATGATGTATAATCAAAAACTCTTGATGATCTTTCGAAGCCGAGCTCTGGTTGGTGGTATCGGATGGCGCTGCAGAAATTGGCATGTGTGACGGTCGCTCCCTTCGGAGCGCCCGTGCTGCCAGAGGTGAAGACGATATAAAGCGCCGATGATGGACTGATTTTCCGCATTTTTGGATCAGGAATCGATTGGAGTAGCTGCTCGAGATTTTCCCATTCACCTCCCACTTCTATCGTTGGGGCGTCGGTGATATCGGCCGCAATGTTTGCACAAGACTTCGAAGTTAATATTACCTTGGCTGATAATTGACCCACGATACTCTCCAACCGGGAGCGAGGCAGTGTTGTGTCCAGAGCAACGGATGCAGCACCGGCTTTCATGACTGCAAATATTGCTACCGGCACCCATACCGACTTCTCAAAACACAATGGCACGATGGCACCTGGTCCAACTCCGAGTTCTGAGCTGACGAGGCGGCTTGCCAGTAATGTGGAAAACTGATCAAGTTGGGAATATGTCAGCTCTCCATCCCACGCGCACACGGCGGGTGCCTCGGGGGTTTCGGCGACTCTCTGGGCAAACACATTGTGGACACAGTCCTCAATGCTCTCTGGTACTACTGCGTTCCATTTCCATACGTCATCCAGGTCACGCTCACTGACTCTGCTGAGATCGCCTATATTTGTCAAGCCATCGACAGAGGCAATTTGATCTAATATATGATCCAGCTGCTGAAGGAGCCGCACCGCAGCTTCTTCTTCGACAATGGTAGAGTCGAAGCTAAGCTGTATGTTTAACTTCGAGTCTGATGTTTGGCATGTCAGCATCATGGCATATGTGTTTTCTGAGCCAGAACCCGTTTCTTGGTCACTTAGACCGTCTTCAAAGATCAGGCTCTCGACTGTGCTTTCCTCAGCTGATGGATGTACCAACAAAAGTGTCTGGAAGTCACACGCATATTGGGCCTCCTGATTGATTTGACGAATGTGCTGCAAGCCGTACTGCTCAAACGGAATCATCTCCATGGCTTGTCCTTGTACCTGATGTAAGAGTTCGTCAACAGTTCCGCGGACCAGGATTCGGAGTGGAACAGTGGCGATGGTAGGACCTGCCACGTCCTCGATTCCTGGTATGCCAGCTTGACGACCCGAGACAACAGCTCCAAAGGTTACATCTGGAGAGTCTACGTACCAGGAGATGAGCGTCGCCCAAGCCGTGCGAATCGCAGAAGAGGGCGTGATACCGCAAGTGGGCCAGCGAATGCTATTGATCGAATGGCTGATCACCTTATCTGGCTTTGGCTCGTACGTCTTCGTAGGGAGGGTAGGAAACGGCGATGCTTCTATTTCAGCAAATTGTCGCTTCCAGAAAGCTGTCCCGTCTTTGCTACGTTGTTTCATGACATACTTTACAAAGCTTTGCAACGGAAGTGAGGATAATTCTGCCACCCCATCTCTATACGCCTTCTCCACCTCATTTTGCAGGAGTGGCACAGACCAGCCGTCGTAGGTCGCATGATGATGTGTCAACGCCAGGTATCTCTTGCCTGCCGCTTCGTCATGTATGATTGCGAAGCGTGATAATGGGGTGTTCAGGTCCATCGTGGTAGATTTGTCAACATCTTCCTGCAATTCTTTGCAAGCATTCTCTCTACTTTGATGATATTCATTCAAAGAGGAGAAGGTTTGCCATTGCAATGCCTCTTTAACGACAACTTGTACCAGGCCCTGGCCCGGCAGGTCGACGATGCGGGTTCGAAGTACAGAAGCTCTTTCGGAGACTTTTTGCCACGCCCCCTGAAGCCTTACTATATCGACCTCTGGCTTCAGTTCAGCAACCTGATGGCCCATATATTTGCCCGAGCTCCTCGCGCTCATGGCCAAAAGCCCCTCCTGAAGCGCTGTACAGGGGAAGATATCCTCGATCTGTGCAGGTTCCACGTGCCAGGCGCCGATGGAACAAAGCTCTGCTGCTCGGCGACAAGCGTCATCCCGGTCCATCTCGACCTTCAATAAAGAAAACGGTCGCACAGCTTCCGGGGCTGCTGCCTCACTTCGTGGCATAAGCTTGGCCATTTCACTGAGCTGTGGCTGACTATAGATATCCGGGACCGTCAACCACATCCCCTTTCGTCCGAGATCGGTTGCTAGTCGTATGGCAGCGATAGAATCACCGCCAAGGCGCAAGAAATTGTCTTGTGTCCCAATGTCGCCCGCTGGAAGATTAAGCACTGACGCCCAAAGATCCCTGAGCTGTATCTCAGCTTCGGTAGTGGGCTCGATGTGCTGTGAGGGATTGGCGCCATACAGAGACGTAAGTGCTTTGCGGTCCAATTTAGCACCCATTTCACGGAGTGCTCTTCGGTCTGTCTTTCCCGTTAACCCCCTCGGCAGATCGGTAAGTGGGATATATGCGCTTGGAATCATATGAGGTGGGACCTGCCCAGGCATTTCTCTTTCCAGCATTTCGATAATTGGGGCAGACTTCTTCCTCAATTGTTCAGGGCTTGTCGTGGGCATGAGTAGAAAGGCTACCAATATCGGACGTTGAGTGACTTTTGGCGTGACAACTTCAGCAACAATATCTGCCACAGCCGGCATCGAGTTCAGAGCTCGACAGATATGATGTTCAACGTCACCTAGCTCCGTACGCTGGCCGTTGATCTTCACCTGGGTATCTTTTCTCCCGAGGTAGATCAGTTCACCTTCAGGGGTGTAGCGTACTAGGTCTCCTGTTCTATAGAGACGTCCGCGACGACCCTCCACTCCTGCAACACCACGTAGTAACCAACTTGGATCCTCGATGAAGGCAGCTGCGGTCTTCTCAGGGTTGTTCAGATATCCGGCTCCAACCAGTGGTCCTTCTAGGAGCAACTCCCCGATTAACCCGACGGGCGTAAGGGCATCCTTGTTTGGGTCGGCAATCCAGGTCGTTGATCCAAGCGCCCATCCAATGGTAGCCTTGGTAGTCCCACCGTTATTGATGACTCCCGTTGTAGTCACGGTACACTCAGCCGGCCCGTATGTGATGATGGTGTTTTCAATGTTTCTAAGTTGTGGCAACTTATCAAAGTCTACGACTTCGCCGATAAGGGCAACAGTGTCAAGTGTTGGCACTTTGTCCAGTTCCAGAATCGCGGCGACTGATGGTGTAAGATGTACAAAGGTCACCTTATTCTTGATCATGTACCCAACGAAGTCATGCTTTCTGTCGTGTTCTGAGGGTATGCATAGGCAAGCTCCCGCCGCGAGTGTGTGGATGAAATCAGACCACGATACATCAAAGGCGTACGAGCAAAAACCTGCAACTCTTGCTGTCGGTTTGAAATTCAAGTACGCGTTCTGATGCTTGATTGCCGATGTGAAGTTGGAATGTGTTATTGCAGCACCCTTCGGATTACCTGTCGTGCCAGAAGTGAACACGACATAGAGCAGGTCGCTCGGCTTGACGATGGGCAATGTTGCCCCAAAGCCTCCATTTTGTCTTTGCTCCAGCAACTCTGATACAGTCTCTTTCTGCACCACTAATGGTTTTCGTTCAGTAATAAGAGAAACCAGAGGAGCTGTTGAAGGGGAACATAGGATAAGGCCTGGCCCTACAATATCGATCATTGTCCTTATGCGTTCTTTGGTCTGCGAAGGATCGATCACCACAGACGCTGCGCCAGCCTTCATGACAGCAAATTGGGATACTGCCACCCACATGGACTTTTCAAAAATCAATGGGATCACATCTCCATGACGAACGCCCCTATGGATGAGGTGATGTGCTAATTGGATTGAGAGCGTGTCCCATTGAGTGTAGGTTAACTCTCCATCCCAGGCACTTATGGCGACCTTGTGTGGATATCGAGAAACGCTCTGAGAAAGCAGATCATGAACGCACCCGCCTACCTCCTCGGGTGCCTTCGCGTTCCACGTCCAGACTTGGTGCAGGTCTTCCGCAGTCATCGCGTCTAGATCGTTGATTTTCGTACTGGCCATATCGGCACGGCAGGTCTGACGCAATATGTGACCGAAGTGGTCCAAGACTCGCAATGCAGCCTGCTCGCTGAGCAAAGACGAATCGAAGGCCATTTTCGAGAGTAGAGAAGTATTTTTTACTTCGCAGTGAAGAGTGACGGCGTATGTGTCCAACTCTATTCCTTCGCCGAAGGTTGGTGCCTCGTCCGCTTCGATGGCGAATTGCACCAATAGCAACGATTGGGATTGCCAGCCCAGATCAGTCTCCTCATCAATGCGTTCAGTGGTCGGTGATCCCGCCGATTCAGATAACATTATTTGGCGTTGTAATTCATTCAGAGTCATGTTACCTTCAACCGCAACACGAACAGTTGCGTTTGCGGTTGCAGGAAGTTGTTCAGTTCTTGATATTGGCAACGCAACATCGAAGACAGTATCGGTTGCCTCCCCATACCAAGACAGAAATATTGCCCACGCAGATTCGACCACGTGGTCGAGCTTGACGTCTTGAGGCCATTCTATGCCGTCAATTTCGTGATCGATCGACTTGTCTGCTCGTGATTGAACATCATGTACGGGCAAGTGCTCTCTCGAACATACTTTATGCCCAGGATCACCCGGTTGTGTATTTCCCTTGGCTGTAGGAAATAGACGGTTGCTGTTGATGTTGATGTTTACGTCATCAGACGACGAAAGGAGCAGACCAACCATTTCTACAGTGGGCCGGCATAAGGGGGGGCAAGGGGCAGGTGTAGGGCTGAACAAATGAACTGAGATGGTCTGTTTCTCTATAACGGTAGTCCGTGTAAAACGTGGACTCACAAATGGTACTGTCCTCCGTACATTGATTGGCGTTTTAGCACATTGCTGGAATACCCAACTTCTTCTAATACTACATATCCGTTCATTTTCTGACCGCTACAGTCGTTTGTGACAACTTTGGCTTAGCCTTGCCGCTGCCGCCAGCAAATTTCGAATTCTTGTTGGTGCACATCGCGTCGACTGTACCGCCGAAAGCCCGAGCATATTGTGTAATACTTGGTAGCTAGGGAGGTGCGCGCCAAAGGTCAGCCTTATCCAAGGGGATAAGCACTAGGTAGTTATGTGAGTTTGTTCAACCTTTCCAGATGCGCATCCTTCAGGATTCTATACCTGGATAACAGGGTACCTTGTTAAACGCCAGCACGGAGCGGGGCCATAGAAACCAATACTATGTAGGCCGCTTGCATGGTATAGCCTTTCTAGGTTCTTTTAGTTCTGCCGCTTAGGATTGCCCAGGCACCCTGGGTCAGGTAACCGTACCCACCTGCACGCTAACGATCCTGCGATCTTCTTCGGAACCTTCCGCGGAGTGGAGTGGCTTTCAGCCCTGATCTTGTTACAACGTCCCCAAATCCACAAAGAGATCATTCGATACGTCGTAAATTCATGGCTACATATGCTGCCTATGCGGGCGTGGCTAGCGTCGCTGCCTCTGCTTTGCACGAGCAAGCAGACGACGCAGCACCAAGAGAAAGAAGAAAAAAACCAACAAGTTTTTCTATTAGCCTTCTTGGGAGCGAACATGGAGTTCAAAAAATCATGGCCGGAATTCTCGTTGAGCAGTGGACAGCAGTTCACAAATACTTCCGTAGTCATCGTCGGAGCCGGCATTGGAGGCATGTGCGTTGCCATTGATTTGGTCAAACGCAATAATTGCCGAGATTTTGTCATTTTGGAGCAGTCTGCCGGGGTCGGTGGGACATGGTGAGGAAAACCAGCCATCTTCATGTAATACAGATGAATATCTAATCAGTGCTCGATAGGCACGCGAACACGTATCCCGGCTGCGCTGTTGACTTGCAGTCCATCGTCTACAGCTACAGCTTTGCCCCCAACAGCAATTGGAGTCGAGATTTCCCAGGGCAGAAAGAAATTTTGTCTTACCTGACCCGGGTGGCGCAGGAGTACGGACTGTATGAACACATCCGGTTCTGCTCCACTGCTGAATCCGCGACCTGGGATGACAAGTTGAAGAAGTGGAACACGAGGGTGACGGTTGCCAAAGGCTGCAAAGACGCTGAGGCCACTTCCGACTACACCATCTCTAGTGATTTCTTCGTCAGCGCTGTGGGTCAGCTAAGTCAGCCAAAATGGCCGGAAATCGAGGGTTTGGACAGTTTCGCGGGGAAGACTATGCACAGTGCTGCATGGGACTGGACGTATGTCTTGAAAGATAAGAGAATAGCAGTCGTGGGAAGTGGTACGTCGACCATCATAGCAGACCTTTCCTTATCCAACTAACCTTTTGTTGGGCTTAGGTTGTAGTGCGGTCCAGATCGTACCTGAGCTCGCAAAGGTGGCGAAGAAGGTGACAGTTTTCCAAAGAACACCTCATTGGATCTTACCTCGTGGGGACTACGAGATCTCAAACTTGAGGAAAACCCTTTACCGCTATTTCCCTTTCTGGCAGCGATACTGGCGAAGACGTTATGTGAACCTCAACGAAACTGAATACATCTCTAATAACTTCGCGGGGCACGAGGAAAACAAAAAGCTACAGCAAGCAGCTCTAGACATGATGCACGAGCAGCTACCCAATCAGCCTGAGTTGTGGGAGAAGCTCACACCAAAATATCCGGTGGGCGGTAAGCGGGTGGTCGTCTCGGATTTCTTCTTCCCAGCTTTGAACCTTCCCAATGTTGAGCTTGAGGCGAGACCTATCCACAGCATAAACGACCACACCGTGCGTGTTGTCAGCACTGCAGGACAAGCAGAGGATGCAGGCTCCCACTACGATCTCATCGTGTTCGCAACCGGCTTTCGAGCCACCGACTTCCTGCATCCAATGAAGGTCTTCGGCCGCAACGGTCGAGCCTTGCATAAAATGTGGAAAGATGGCGCTTGGGCCTACCAGGGCACCTGCGCCGACGACATGCCTAACTTTGGAATCGTACTGGGACCCAACACCGGCTTGCTCCATAACAGCTTCATCCTGATGATCGAGGCCCAAAGCAGGTATATCAACGGCTTGATCAAGCCGGTGCTAGAAGCCCGGAAGCAAGGAGGAGCACTAAGCCTAACACCACGGCCGGAAAAAACCGAAGGATACAATGCGAGGCTGCAACATCGACTCAAGGACTTCGCCGTGAACAACTCTCAATGCAACAATTGGTACAAGACCGAGTCGGGCCTGATCACCAATCTTTGGCCAGGCACGGTGCTAGAATTCCAGAAACTGATGGAGCAAGTGAACTATGGCGATTACGAATCCGAAGGGTCTTCCAAATACATCGTACAAAAGCTACCTTCGCACAAGGTGGGTCGCGTTGTTGAAGAGGGTGGCGTTCTAGAGAAGCTTTCCTTTGCGAACGTTGTAGTGCTTGGCACAAGTGCGATTATTGGAGGAGTTTTGATGCGCAGACTGATCACATAAGATTCTCGGGGCGGGACCCTTGTTATAGTGTTAGGTAATGGATATAGAGAAGCCGGGATGATTTAGGGGTGATTCAGGGATAATTCAGGGATGATTCAGGGATGATTCAGGCGTGTTGGTGCAACTGTTCAGCTGTTGTTCAGAGCAGGTAAGTAAAGATTTCCAAAATGCGCCAAGGTAAGACTTTGCCATTGGCGACGGGAAGAAGCTCTTTTATGTAACGTATCTTTTCAACAAGAGGTATGATCTAAGTTTAATCCGAACTGTAGATGCCTGCCACACAGTATACGGCCGGAAGCCTAGGTAAGGATTGTCTCCTCTTCAATGTGACACTTTTTTCAGCTCCAAATTACAGCTCGTCGCCTATAGCAAATTGATACCCGCCTCTTCGCTTGAAGCGATTGTTATTCTTCAATATGGAGGATGCCTTTAAAAGTTTTTTCCATAGAAAACCTCTATCAAACCTACCTATCAGCTACTATAAACTACTACCAACTATTAACAAATTTGTGTTAATACTTTAGGTAGGTAGGTAGGGATTACGTATGGATAAAACTTTTGGAGGCGTCCTCCGTACAAAAATCTATATTTCTCTACCGTTATCTAAGCTTCTAATATTTAGATCTATTCAAATGAGGAGAATGTACTGACCACGTCTTTCCATAATGGATACCCAATCGTGACGGGATGATTCCGTTTTTCTCAATCGCCAGCATTCCTCCATGAGGCTCAAGGCTTCTAAACACGTCCCGTGCATTATGCGTGGTAAGGATACAAGCTCTCGGAAAACTTTTTGTTGCTCATCTGCTGCTAAGCATCCGGAGATGCAATACGGCCAGACCACATGTTGTAATAATTTCGGGTCTGATAAATTTTGAAGAGCGTCCATCGTTTTCGCAACGCTTCTCTTAACATCTGGGATATCAGGATAAGCACCGGAGATGACTACGTGGAGGTAGGTGATAGCTGAAAGAGCAAATATTCTCGTGATCTCGGTTTCGATAAAGTCCGGTCGTAGATGAGCGTCGACTGGAGCACTTTTCGAAAGGTCGTACTCGATACTGGCCAGTCGGCTTAATAGGCGCTCCTCAATTTGACGACCACGTTTTGTCAACTCTATGAGACTCAATCTGTGAGCATCCTCCTCCTCTTTTTTCCACCTATCTAAAGATGAGATCTCGAATATGAAGATCATCGCCCAGTTAGTGCAGCCTATCAAATCCGCCAGGTTGACTTCGCCTGCCTCGAGCAAGACCTTGTGGTCGGATATCAAAAATTGGCTCGATCGAGTTGAGGCATAGGCGATAATGTGCATATGAATGAAGAACCCGAGCAGAAAGCTGATTGAAGTATCGGGATGCGGAATTGCACTGCACTGATGTTCCTTTGTTTGATCTTTTCTTGCTGTGGCTGACCCCATCTGTGCTTGCACGAGCGATGGGAGTAGGGCACTCGCTCCGCCAAGATGTATCTGCCAGTTGTGTTTGCCGCCGCTACATGACTGTTTAATGAACTGATTAGCATTGAAGATGACACTAGAGAGGAGCAGGACCGTACTTCATAGAACAATAGGTGAAGAATGGTAGTAAGGACTTCGACATTGTGATTGAGACCTAGGTTTCCGCTCCAAGCAGCGGATCGTGCAAGGCTGGTTTGCAATCCTTGGAGAGCCAAATCGTAATGTCCACCTCTTGCCCTAGTAGAGTAAGCGCTACCATGCTGCATTGAAGTCGAGTGGTGATATTCGCTCAAAGCAAGGGCTGCATGGTAGGCTGAGCTAACCCCCTTCAAGATTGAAAGCAGCCAACCCCGCCCTTGCCGACTGGAAGGAAAGTAAAAAGGGCAATGCATGTAAAAAACATGGTCAAAGTAGTACATGAATAAGATGTCTTCCATATCTCCATGCAAAATTGGATTGCTCAGCCCGGCCCGTTGGGAAATAAGATCTGTGGAAGCTGAATGCAAAGTTCTCGGTGCACAAAGCGACCAGTCCGCTTCACTACTGTACCCAGACAACTCCGATGTGCAATATTCGCTCACTATCGGGTCGAACAGCAGATCCATCGTGTCCATATTTGTCTCGGATGAGGAATTTGATCTCGAGATATCGACGGAACCTCGGACGTTGCACTCATCAGTAATAGGCGATATACTCGTTACTAGTGTCTGAGAAGCGTCGGAAGAGGACTGATTACATGAGTTCATGCGGACTGTCTGATCGCAAGAGTGCTGTTGAGAATCGGCGTTGTTGAGTGTTTCATTCCATATCGGCTCGCTAGAGGCGTGCGAATCTCCGTCCCTCCGCAAGAGAGTTTCTTGTGTTGGGTGTGCTAGAGGATGGCTTGATGTGGCGGCGGTTCCAGCAACCAAACCGTCTAATTCACGTTCCACGTCCTGCGATGTAGCGGGTAGGTCGTTCTCTCGCATGGCCGCCTTGATCTGGGCGATGATATGAGTCTTATAACGAGCATGTTCCCTCTGCAGATCTCCCCTGTCCATCCAGTAAGGCCTTGGCCCGTAGCCATCGCAGGCTATCTGGAGGGAAGTGCATCGGAAACATGAAGGGTGATTCTCGTCACATTTCTTTTTCCGGAGTCGACAAGTCCAGCAGCCATGGGTGCTTCTACTAGCTAGCTTGCGAGACATGTCGGGAGTGAACCGGATGTTGGCGCTCATAAAACTGGCCGAAGCCAACTGTCCGGCTCACGGTAATTCCAGTTTTTGCTCTCATCTAAGGGCGACATTCGGGCATTTATTAGTTTCACTGTATTGTACATACTCACTTCGCGAGTCGGAAGACCTCGGCACTCCGTTGGTCCACCCTTTCCTAGTGTGTAACCCATCCGTGCATGTAAAAGCTTTAGAGAGCTAGGCAAATCATAGGTTGAGAAGTCACAGTTTTCTTGTGTTGGTAGAGCGGTCCTGAACGAATGGGTCAGTCACGGAATATTGCACCACTGAGAAGGTAAGCAAATGTAGCATTAGGAGTGGCAGTAAAGTTAAGGTAGGCAAGTGATTTGGCCGTGCCGCATTACTGCAGATACTGCGTAACAAACGTACAGGTATGGATGTATTTCGCCCCTTGCTAAAACCTTTCGAAGGAAGGAAATTCCCGAAGTTTTACAAGGACTGTGTCTTACTTTTACAAGGGGCGAAAACCCTTTGAAGGAAGGGAATTCCCGAAGTTTCACGTGGACTAGGTACATGTTTTACTTTTATATTATCTTAGTAAACGTCATACCATGGACGAAATCAAAGGCTAGCGTAGTTATGCCACGCGAAGCTCTATCTTTTAGCTTATACTTACCTAGGTATATATTAATAAGTTTAAAAGGTAGTTATTTTTTTAAATTAACGTTCATAAATTTAATAAATATAACATGTTAAACTTATCGCAAATTTAAATCATGCATAACATTTCGAATATAAAAGAATATCGAGGGCTACCATAGTATCCCATTCGTGTGAGCTTTTTCTAAGTTTCAAATCAAATAAATGCCTGCTTCCCGGTAAAGGTAAGAAGCTATGGCGGAATCTATCATTGACAACGCGGGTAGGGCTAGCTCATCCGCGAACTTTTTGGCTGCCGTAAAAGGCGCCACTTTATCGAGGGTACCGTGAATGATGAATGTTAGGACGGAATATTGGCCAGCTCGTAATCGCGCGAGCGGGCTGATAGAGGCGACTCGCTCAGGCGAAGGCGGATCTAAGCAGGCCGTCCGACGTAATTGAGAGTTCTCGTCGCATAATATCCCATTGAGGAGTATTGCGAGGGCGATGCCTAGGTGGGACATCATGAGAAGGAGTTCGGAGCGAGGGTCTCCTGGTTTGATCCAGCCCGCCTCGGAATTGACGTTAGTGGAGGTTGAATATGTGACCTATCTCGTTTTAACTTCTTCATATGGCGACGGGATTAACAAGGCTCAACTTACAGGTTTAGACGGCATAGCCTCTATGATACTTTGTAAACTCATTTGCGGCTTGGGTAGGTCGGTAATAAACCCAGCACGACCGAGCCCTGGGATGACGCTGTTAACTGCAAGATAGTCTTGTCCCTTCTTGTCAAGGTGTTAGGGGTGAATTTTAATTTCTTACCTCCTGGTTCGAAGTCAACGGGGGCGTAGAAGCATAATATGGCATTGGGCGGGGGAAGCCGGCGGCCTCAGCCGTCCAGCTGAGAGACATAGCCCGCTAGTTGGCCGCCAGTGGACCATCCTATCACAGCTATACGCCTCGGGTCGACGCGTACCCCGGCCTTAAAAGCGATACCAGGGAGCACTTGCTGTGCCCACCGATAAGCATCGCAGACGTCGGCCATAGGACCGTCGTCAATCGTCACTTCTGGACAGAGCCGATAGTCAATGCTAACTGGAAGCAACCCCGTTCCTGAGGAGGTAGCGTGTTTGCGTTGACCGGATAGCTCGTCGAGAGAGAGTCACATAGCCACCGCCGTGAATCGTGAGGGCTGCAAACACATAGTTTAAGTGGGAGTAGTGCATTCCTGGGACTATGACGTACCGATTGTCATCGCCGCTTGTGACGGTACTTTTGGGTAGTAAACGTCTGCGTGGATTTGCACGCCGTCGCTCTCATTGTAGACTAGTGTTTGCAGATGGTGGCCGTCGCTTCTTTCCACTTCAGCATCCTTTTTATTCATGGTGCCATCCGTGGGCTTCGGTGTAGGTGTTGACATGGGAACCGGTTTAGCAACATTCAAGCAGATGTTGGATCTCACAATTAGCTGTGCAGTATTGGCATCGGCGGAAGAGCCGTTTGAGTATCCCACGGAAGCAAACTTTGCGTTCTCAAACGTCTCCACCCACTCTTGCGCCGTCTGCAACGGCGCAATCGTACCATCGGCAAACCACCACCCGTCAAGAAGTCCAAAGCAGATGTCGCACCAAGCATTCTTTCTTGTAGTTTCGGCAAGCACTAAAAGCCCTCCTTCGGGAGAAAGCGTCTCTAGAATCCTGCGACATGCAGCTACCCGATCCGTGGTGGCGTGCACAACATTCGTAGCAACTACAATGTCAAGTTGTCCAAGAAAACCCGGAGTAATGTCAACTTCGAGATTCAGGGTCGAGTATGTTATCCATGGGAATTGACTCTGGAACTTTTTCTTGGCTTTTCTAACGAGACTCGGGGAGATGTCGGTGAATGTATACTGTTCGTTGTTCCACCCGTACCACCACCTACTTCTAGAATTCGCACAGGCCTCCTGGTAGTATACCTATCGCCTGAGCAGCCCAACAAGACAGTGAGAAAAAGCAATAACCTGTTCTGTCAGGCATGCTGTAAGCGGAGAAGAGCTATAGTAGTTTTCCATAATCTGTAGAGACACTGCGCTTCCGAAAATGAGGGAGGTTGATTCGATATTGCCGCAAAGACAATCACTCAATCTCGGGCCCGTAGGCTTAATTAAGTTTGCCTCGTGCAGGTAATGAGGGAATCGGCTCTTGAATGCCTTCAGCAGTTGCGATGCCGACCTAGGGTTAATAGTACCAGTTCCACGGGCGATGAGTAAAGACTTGTCTGTTCCTCTTCGTAGTTCTCCGTCCGATATGGTGACTATGTTATGTCTCTGTAGAATCTCCCAACACCTGCGCACTAGCTTGTGGTATTTTGGGCTTAAATAATCAAAGTGAGGTACTTCCTGCCCGCTGCTATGTTGCTGAGGTCGACTCCGAGAGATACCATTGCTTCTACAATGTAAGCAATTGTGAGTTCATCCTACATTGGTGCGACATCAGACCAGTGACGTAAAGCACGATGCTGACTTGCCGCCTCGTTGAACTTCGGGCCCAGACTGCTTAACACATCGAAAGGATTCCGCTCGAAGAGACATGGAACTAAGTGATCGCCCTGCATTGGAGGTATTTCTCTATTCTCCGATTCTCCTTTTAGGTTAGGCCGTGATTTGTTTCCGAATTTCAGAGAAGTCATAAGTTGCTGCAGCGTCGAGTTCATGTGGAGGTCTAGAACTAGACTAAATTGATCCTCGAGCTCCTGTTTGAAACCGAGAAGGGACAGTGAATCAATGCCTACATGTAGCTCAGCCAGCATAAAGGCGGGTTGAATTTCGTCGAATTGTACATCGGAGATGTCAGCAAGGATTCGACACAGCATCTCAGCCCTCGAATCTGGAGATCACTGTGCTATTGCTCGGGGTATTTTGGGTGGCAAATCCGGGGGTGGAAGGTTCCAGATGATCGACACCCAACAGCTGTTGGATATCAGTGTACACTCAAGCAAACCAATTGTGTCAAAAGCCAAACCGAATCTGGATGCCAACTCTTCTGCCAGCTCGGCTGAGCCCAATGAGTCAAGCCCTAAGAGTTCCAGCAATGTATCATCCGGTATTTGAGACTCATCAATCATTATGCATTCAGCTACGAGCTGCCTGAGTGCCGCTTTCGCATCTTTGGGATGTTGAGGAAGCAGGTCCGCCGACTGAAGTCCAGCGGCGACGGTGCCAACTTCCCCGGATCCGGGGGGTTGGTTAGCCGTCGGTTCCCTATGGTGAGGAGCTATCTTCGATATGGAATCGTCTGAGGTTGAAAAGGCTGCATCAAGCGCTTTCTCGAGTCTAACAATAGGAATTCTTGACATACGACAACCGCTAAACATAGCAACTAGTTCACCTTCCGGCGAACAGACAAAAACGTCCCCAAAGACTTGATGCTGGTCGTCTGAGAAGTCAGAACTGGCATAGACTGTCCAATCCTCTGTGCTCTCCATTTTGAAGGCAGGGCAAATCACAACACGGTCTAAACCCACCATGACCGCAACTTCATCATTCGAGATGGCGTTGTGAGTATTGGACGGATGGACGAAACAGGGGAGGTTGAACCAGTCTTCCCTACATGTAGGTACTTCGTTTTAACACAACGGCTGGGACGCTGGTGTCTTAGGTAGGTACCTAAGGTACCAGGCAGCAAGTTGCAAATCAATCTACCCCTCCATCAAGTCTTCCTCCCTCTTCCAACAGTAATCAAGCATCCTTCCTATTCACCTAAACCCGCGCCTTGAGACCTTTTAAAATACCTTACTTCCTATTAGATCCCTCACAGAGCCAAGTTTATAGCACATTTCGTGTACGATGAAGCTTGTAATAGGAGGTTCATCCGGTTTTGTTGGCACCGAGTTGGTTCGCCAAGCCCTACAGAACCCAGAAATTACGTCTATCGTTGGCATTAGCCGGCGCCAAACAGTAGTCCCCGTCGGATCTGAAGACAAATCGGCGAAGCTGAAGTCAATTGTGTGCGATGACTTTTCGAGTTACCCCGATAACCTGAAGAAAGAGTTGGAAGATGCAGATGCTTGCATTTGGTATATCGAGCCTATGTATTGCCCCTTTTAATAATTGGAAAAGGTACTTATTACAGGGGACAGGACAATTGCTGTGACGCCGTCGAAGATGAAGACTACGCCGTGGGAAGAAGTGGTTAAAGTCTGTCGTGAATATACGATCACGGCTCTGAAGACTATTGCTAGCGTCCCCCGCAAGCAAGGTGGGCCGGCCCGTTTCGTCTACATCAGCGGGCATTTTGCACCACGCAACGGTGCACCTATTCCGAAGCAGTTGGCTGAATTTGGTCTGGTACAGGTTGCTTCGATGCGTGTATGTATACGTTGTCTCCTCTCTAACGTATCATGTCCTCATACACCCAAGAATCGGACAGGTAACTTTTTCTTAAGGGCCAACTCGAAGCTCAGATCCTTGAGTACTCGGACCAGTCCAACGGAGCTGTAGTCTCGTGTATTGCTAAGCCTGGCATGATCAAGGGTCCGGGAATGGAAGTGAGGGTTGTTCCTGGGCTTCCCGAGATCCAGCTGCATGAAATTGCAGCGTGCCTTTTGGATCAAGTAGTCCGTGGCTTTGAGAAGGACACACTATCTAATGATGACATGGTTCGGATAGGACAGTTGCATGTAGCCAAGTAAAGATTTCGACTACCCAGGTGTTCTTATGACGCCTTTGTAAAATACTTACATAATATTAACGCATAACTTCATTACCTTAGGTATGTAATATATTTTGGCTGTGCTTCTTAGTAAAACTCTTCACTATTGCATAGAATGTGTCTTATCTACCTAGGTTAGAGTATTTATATTGTTGGTTCCTCCCAGGTGGTACCTACGGTTTGTGTGCACCCTATGACCGAGGGACCAAAGTAGCACAACTCATAATTGTCTCCCAACAGTTCCCATCTTCGGCTACATTCCCAATCTCTTGTTAAAATATTTTAGTAAAAAAAAACTAATTATTGCACACCAGGATCATCATGGCTAGTACCACAACCTTAGCCCAAATCTATAACTTTTCGACCGAATTTATTGAAAACTTGCATGTTCTTCCTAATGGACAACTACTCCTCACTACGATGGAGTCACCGACAGGTCATCTTTACACTTTGGACCCCAAGGCATCAGAGCCCCAAGCGAAATTAGTAACCAGTTTCGATAGCAATGTCACAGCCCTCACAGGCATAGCTCCATTACCAGACTGTGATGGTGACCTATACGCCGTCAGCGGGGGCCTGCACACCTCTTTCGCCTTTGAGAAAGGCAGCATGAGAGTTTACATAGTCTCTCTTAAGCTAGGTTCTGTGGTCGACAGTATCCCTGTGCCGGATGCGGCGACGATGAATGGCATGGCGGCGCTGCCACATTACCCAAACCTCTTGGTGAGCGCTGATTCGATCAGCGGGCGAATCTTGTCTATCGACACACGCACGCACAAGGTCGGCGTCGTGATGGAAGATGCCGCCCTGGGACCAGGCGCGCACAACTCGTCATCTCGGGTTCCTCCCATAGGCATCAATGGGCTCCGAGTGCGTGGTAATTACATCTACTTCACCAATTCAAGCCAAGGCACCTTCATGCGAGTCCGTATTGATCAGCGCGGAAGCCCCATCGGAGAACCCAAGTTGCTAGCACGGAGCCCAGATATTCTACAGATCTATGACGACTTCACCTTTGACGACGAGGGCAACGCTTACGTGGCCGTGCACTCGACGGAAGTCTTCAAGATTACTCCCGACGGCATGCAGACAGTCCTTGCTGGCGGCGGGTCTGGCTCCCTACTCAAGGAACCGACGTCGGTCGCTCTGGCGAACGACGGCAAATCCATCTATGTTTCAACCGGCGGCAATTTCAGGGCTACCCCGCGGGAGGGTGGTCAGGTTGTTCAAATTCAACTGTAGCTAGGTACACATTGGGCCTTCGTAGGTACACGCTGAGCGGGCTTCAACTTCTTAGAATGTACAGGGCATCCATGTACGTGTTACTTAATGTACATATACCTACATGTATGTACATACACGGGTAGGTCCAGGTACGTAATGTCAGAGAGCACAGCTAGAGGGTGCAACATTTTTTTTTTTTTAAAAAAAAAGTCCAGTATAATAACCCTTCGATAAACTTAAGGCATACCTTTTCCTGTTTTTCCAATTACAAATATCACGCCATTAGCCATAACCTTCTTAAAGCGTCAAGATCAACCCTTAAAATTTTCGCGATGGGACAATTTTAATAAGGACCTTTATTTTAACATAGCAGGCGTCGTAAAACATGGGTATATTGTTACGCGTCTTTGATAACTTTCGGCACAATTGGCTGTGAGTGTTGTACCCCAATGAGTTTGACCCGTTCCTCGACCATGCACATGTCGGGCCTATCCTCTGGGTTTGGGCTCAACATTTGTATAGTTAGATGTAGCAGAGCTCTATGTAGCTCGGGATTCTCATCCTTTTTACCTTTTCGAATTCGGTAATCCCGTGACTTAATACCATCTATCGTTTCTCGCAAACTTCCCAACCATCCCTTGGCGCTCTGACGTGCTTTCGTATATTTGTCCCGGTTGCGTTTATCTCGAAGGTCAGCCGGGCTCCAACGCTGATGGCCCGCTCCCGGAGTATCGATTGCACCTAACACCTAGAGCATTGTGACACCAAACGCCCATATATCGGACCAGATATTGTGCTCCTAGAAATCCACAACCTCGGGTGCCATATACCAGGCCGTGCCTCCCACCGCTTCCTTCCCTATTTCACATGCCATGCCCATATCGATTAGTGTTGCTCCATGTTTGTCAGAGTACATGATATTCGAGGGCTTGATGTCATTATGCAATAGTTTGTTCTTGTTGTGCATATAGTTTAGAGCGCTGGATATGTCTAGTAAGATCCTAAATACTTCTCCCGAGTTGAAGTTAGCGCGAAAGGATTCAGAGGCCATCCGGTCGGTAGTTCCAAGATGGCTTCCGGGGACAAGGCCAATGAATATTGCCATCATGCGGCTATCTGAGTGGATAAAGGGAACAATCTTAGGCTAGGCAAAGTTAATCTACGATTTTATGTCATTCTACAAGCTTGCAAGAGGAGGGTGAATGTAACTTACGTGAACCAAGTCCTTGTGATGCCCAACCTCTCTCTCGAATCCCTGGGCTCTCTTAAAGATGGCGTCGAGATCATCAGGATCGACTCCCTCGGGCTTAAGGTTCTTCAGAACAATATGCTGCCATGATTTTCCCTCGGGTAATTGCTCAAGGTTTACAATGTAGAGGCAAGCATTTCCTGGAACGTCATCCATTTTTCTATGAATGGTCAAGATAGATTCGGTGACATCTTCGGATGTTTGAGCGTCTCGGTAGCCAATTGCCACTTTTATATGCATCGGAATTTCGGTGACGCGATACAAGGCGCTGGAAGATAGCACTAATTCTTGCGCCCGAGATGTTAGCTGAGCACGTAGCTTTGGTTGCTTCTCAGTTGATGAAGACGGTGTCGAATTGCCGTCAGCTGATGTTACGAGCCTTACGGTAGTAGAAGGCACGCATCGGAGGTCCATTAGTTCGTAATGGCGAGATGAGATTCTCCAATAACCAATGTCAAGCCATATCTTATCCCGAGGGCCAATCACGGTTGGCTCATGTTGCAGGGAAGACTGCTTCCTGTCACCGTCGTTCAGTCGAAGTAGTGAGAGAGGAACCACTGAATGGTTGTGGAGAGCGATATGATCTGGCTTCTCATTATATAGAAAGACAACACAGATCCGATGGCCCCTGCTTGTGACCTTCATCGTAAAATTTGATGCAGAATATTTAGATTGGTGGATCGTATGGTTGTTAAGCCGGATTGTTTGTGTCCCTTTGACATCTAGTGTTGAGTCATGAAATATAGCCGCAATCCTAGCTTGTGAGTCCAAACGTACGCATCGGAGCGACTCCAATGATTTCGAGTGGACTGCGTCCTGTTGAGTAGCTGTTGAGGCCATCGTAATCGTTTATAAGTTGACTAGGTACCTAGGTTTAATCCAGCTGCATCCATGGTATGCATTAGTAGTGCAACGGTAGATCGGGTAGATCGGGTAGATCCGAATGCATATCCACAGATCTTACCTAGATCCCTGTTAACGCCCCTACCGTATCGGGTATTCTTGCAACCCGCACTGCCACAGCACGAGGTTACCTACCTCGATTGAAACGACGAGGTGTTAGTCGAGATTGTGGTCCTAAATATATTCCTGGGCATGTATGTAGCCATAGTACCTAAATCATGCCGTCAACGGTAAGTGCACGCAGGTTGCACAGTTTATATAGCAGGGATGGATGAGCATTGCTACTTACATCGGGGAGTACCTCATTTAGGTATGCAGCCTCCTTGCACAGTCTCGACCTACCATGTATGCAATTGTGTGTTTTCTGCCCCACCGAGCAAACTTTCGAAAATCAATTGCGACCCGACATATATCAAGGTTAATTTCTTCCATCTTCATCAACATCAGCATCTCCAGTCTCTCTTCACACCTTCGTTTCTACTACACCTGTTTTTACGCAAATCATTCATCTTGCAATCAACAACAAGATGCCCGGGCTTAGTATATCGGGTATATTAAGCCCTCAGGCAGCCCTGGAATTCTGGGTCAAATATGCGCCTAAAAATCATCCAACCATACCTTCAGACCGATATGGCATTGATGCCGATACCTTTATCAACCTCGTTAACCAATTCAACAGGTTTGATATGCCTGTTCAGAGCCACTATGACTACATGGATGGTCTTATCGAGCTGGTCTATCAGCACGATTCACTTGATTCTCTATGCGATACTTTACGAAAGCGACAACAGGAAATGGCCGCCCAGATCTACAAAGCTGTCAAATACAATCTCAACGATATTGTTGGAAATGAGTCCAAGTTGTTTCCTGGCGAGGATAACCCAGATCAGAGATTTCGTATTTACCTCTCATTGATGGCATTCGCAAGACAACCATGTGCCGAGGCTCTCGGCAAGTACATTAGCTCATTCATTAGCCCTGTCGGGCAGACACAGGAACAATCGCGTATTTCTTCAACATCCACAACAACGCCATTGTCCCTACCAGCACCCACGTTCCCGAAGTCGTCATCTCTTTCTTCTCCACCCGTGATAACCCCTGTACATTCCTCTTCTAAGGATTCCCCAGGACCTTGCCTTCAGTCAACGGAATCCTCAGCGTCTAGCTCTACTCCAACGTTGCTAGATGATGCGCTAGTTGAACCCGGCTTCTATCACCCAACATCCGAATCATTACAGGTCACATTAGGAAATGAAGTCCAAAATCTTGGCAACACAGTCCAAATTTACGGTTCGAATATTAACGAAATTCTTCTCCAACATGATTCTATACAGCATCCGGACTCGGAAACACAACAAGACGATGACGATAGCTTCCAGGCTAAGAGGAAAAGAAGGGACTCAACCTCCTCGTCAGCTACAACCACCATTACTGTCGACGATTTAAATAAATCCGAGCGTGATGATGCTTTAAGAGAGCAAAGACAAATGGACCGTCTCAGTCATGAAACATCCAAGCATTTGTCATGCATCCGCAATGGTAATGATGAGAAAGATGGGACACGCCATGACCAAAATGATGAGGCAAGTGAAGGAGATGACGGAACTCAAACAGGGCAATCACACATCATCTCTACTATACAGGATTGCGGGGGATCAACACTGTCACAGCCATTGCCATCGCCAATATACTTTATGGAGTTAGGGAATGATGGACGGGATCGTCGGGGCGGTATAGAATCTCAGATGGAACGAGATGTAGGGCATGGTCCATGACAAGCCACATCCACTGGGGACGGAGAGGGATAAGACTCGAGAGTTGAGCACAGAGTTGATATGCCAAAGAAGTCAAGTAATCACCAAAGAGCCCATATTGTCGAGTTGGGTCTGCGCATTTCATTTTTCACGCAGTACAATCCAATGGGTTGTAGCAGTTATTCATGATTGCAATTAACCTCGTCTATGAAGTTCGCCTGCCTACTATATGAAAGGGGAATAGAGAAAGCTGACTCACCATCCATAAGCAATAAGATGGTGTCTTTTTTTTTCTTGGAATGTACCTCACTGCATGGCAAAGTTCCACCTTTCATTATTACAAGGCTACATGTAGCATTGAACCTAGTCATCTATCGCTATCATCCGCATCTCTCTGCCCTTTACGCATTCAAGTAAAAATGAGACTAATAATCTACATTATTCGTGTAGATTTAAAGCACGTTTAATTACCTCGGTACACACTCAACTGTTCCTCCGGTCAAACGAGTTACCGAGCTTTTGTACCCATTCGAAAGCACTTTCGATCTTCGGGCGATGCTTAAGGTTAAGGACATCCAGTGGAGGTACGTCATCCGCAACACGGTTTCCCATTTCCGAGAGCATCTCGTCGATTTCGATCCAGCGGAGATTCTTCTCGAACTCACCACATTGCAGCCCGGCCGCATCCCAAAGTTCCAAATTGTCGTAAGAGACATTTAATTTGTGCAATCTTCCAATCTTCTTTCCGACTTCGTCAATCTCTGGAAACAGGTTGCGCGGCGGGATCTCCGGGAAACTCGCTATATGAAAAATCTTGAATTTAGCACCAATGCAAATGATGATGGCCATGTCCCGTTTTGTGCTACCGTCCGTTGTTAGCCTATCAACAATGGTTCTTAACGGTTATTTAAGGATCGATTCTTACTTATTTTCGGTCCCTTTAAACCATAGAACATACGCTTGTCGCAGATATTCAATCGACGCTTGAACCTGGGCCTCTTCTGCTGCTATTCGCCATCCTTCACTAGTATCCTCACAAGGCTGTTTGTTCCAAGTAATTGCAAACGTAATTCCGATGGAATACTCAGTCAGGTCCCGCTCAATTACCTGCATGAATGTATTGATTGGGAGTCGTGCGATATGTTCTTTTGGTGAATCGAAATCCAGATCCCAGATCTTACTAATAATGCCCAGTTTTACATAGACAGCCATTGAGTAGAGTGCGGCTACGTCACTTGATGCCGCGATTGTAGCCTGTGTAGGGAGAAACCTTTCAAACATGTTGTAGTCAATATGGCTAGCGGAAGAAATCCTCATCTCTCCGAGTTCGTGTCTTATCGACAACGGGTTCACAAATGGGTTCCCCCGAACGAGTTCATCGTGTAGTATTCTTTGAGCCGATGAGGTCCCCTTAAACACACGAAATTGTTAGCAACTTAACGTGATGAAAACATACAAGTTAACGTCGCTTTCATATGCGCGATAACAACCCGTATATGAGATCGTTCAGAACCAACTGGATGTAAAGGTTGAGAGCTTGGGACACACTATGCGGGAGCAACAAGAGCAAAAAGATATGACATATCCGTACGTACCTTTAAACGAGATGGGAACCACACCACAATTTCCGATTCCATACTTGCCGAGCCATTAGATGTACCGATAACGAGAATCCATTGTAAAGATTTGCATTCTTTATACCACAAATCTTTATCATCGCTCCGCGAGACACTGCCAAAGGGCACGGGGTAGAATGGTCCTAGGAAGCCTGCCGCAGGATGAAAGCATTCGGGGTCGCTGCCAGGGCGGGAAACCAATGTCAATTCGTTATCCATGAAGAAAGTATCCGAAGCAAAATCTCGGAATGCTCGCGATACTTCGAGGCACGACTTGTTCGTCTGTCTGTCGAGATATTCTATGATGTGCTTGTAAATCTCGTTAGGAAAGACTCCACGGGAACGAGCTGTCGACGGCTTAAGTCTTCGATAAATGAAAGATTAGCCCGAGATATCGTCAAAATACCGCCAGAGCTTACCTTTGCATTTGAGTTGCTTCGAAAAAGTGAGCAAGGATATCGAAGGCAAATTCGTTGTCTTCGTCCATCCAGTCATCATCACCAAGGAAATGATGAGCAGTACTGTCCGGCTGAGGTTGTTGAATTCCACAGCCATCGCAGCTTGACTGGTCATCAGCGCTGGGAGACCCTAGCTCTTTGTCTTGGGGGTCAGGTTCCTGTCTCTCGTCTTCATGGTCTTTGAAGAGTGGGATTGTTATCCGCGTGCCATAGCCCGGGTCGGTAGCAAGTCTCAACCGCTTTGTGTGCTGCACTCGTCCATCGGAAACTTTCAGTAGGATGAAATGCTTAATCGACACTATGATGGCGTTGAAATGGGTTCGGCCCTGAGATCTGCCCTTTGTGACCGCAGAGACGATTGCCTCATAGTAACTGTCCTGCGATAGTATATTGCTCTGAAGAAATACCAGTGCGTTCGAGAACCAATATGAGGTACATTTAGGGGCGCTTCCCGCCTCCTTCCCTTCCAGGTGAAATCCACGAAGGAATCTTGAGGTGAACTCTCCGGAGTCTTGGTGTTTATCATTATCCAAGATGACTCCATAATTCCACCTGTTGTTTTCTGTTCGCCAATCCCTGTGAACGTTGTCATAGAAATCTTCTTGTTCTCTCGAATACATCATATTTGTAGTGGATACCAGACGGACCCAATCTGGTGAACAAGAAGCTAGGCATATTACGGCAAATACCGCTTCCCGGAACAGAAAGTCGGTTTCAAGAGTCTCAGATGCCTCACGTAGATTATTTTCGTGCATCTTGGCGAAAAGATCGTACAGATATTTGCAAGCAATAAACGCAGGCTTCTCGTTCAGTCCAGACCGCCGTTTCGGCTGCACGACACTCGGTTTCAATTTTGAGTAGCGCAAAATTGTTTCCGAAGTAAGAGGTGTTTTTGGCAGAATATCGGCTGTTGGCAAACTCTCGGCGTCTTCCAAGAGGGACTCCCAGTTGGGTGGAATTTTAGACAGATCAAATAAGCCGCAACTATATCCGTCAACCAGGAATGTCTCCTCATCGAGATCTAGCTTGTATATCCACTCTATCCACCAGTCATCCAGATCAGGGCGTTGATAGCTTGGTAGAGTATGGAGCTTCTCGACACCGGCTGCTGCAATAGAGCGATTCTCTCTGAGGGTATTCAGCGATACCATGAATACATGTTCGAGCTTTTCGGAGATTTCGGAATACGTCGAGCGTTGCTTAGCCAACCATTCTTTATATTTATCGGGGTCGGAAGGTATCATGGAAACTAGGATTTTACCTAGCCCTGAAGGATAAGAGTCCCTGGTATGATTCATTAGAGATCTGCATTTCTCAGTGTCGTGTCACAGCATCTTACCAGTGGTTGTAGTAAACATAATGCTTCCGCCGCCATACATACACGTACAAACCTCTGGTACCCATCGTCAAATGCTCGAATTGTAAACACAGTCGACTCTGGATTATCGGCGGGGTCACTGTGTAGAAGAGAATCTGATGGATGCCTCTCCTGAGCTTTTGTGAACACGACTTGTGAATAGATACGCGGGGTAACAAGTAGGACAGACCGCCTAGGAGCGCGTACATCATACGCCAGGTTTCTCGATTTCACGTGATAAGAATCAGCCACTTGCACTGATGCACCCGCTGATGCCTAGCCAGTTAGGATTGTTGCCTTGCCAGTTCATAGAATTTAGAAAAAATGACTGGTTCCAAAAATCAATTACCTAATTGGGTTCATTGCAATCGGCTACACCATTGTGTGCCTGGGTAGCCAATGATACTATCATCGTCCCCTGTTACGAACTAAGAAGTCCCTGTGGCCTTTGATCGAGTTTCTTCGCCTGCTCTAGGACCTGAGAGGCTCTCGGTCTATCATACTTGCTTCCTAGCATACGTGCTGTACACTTCAATAAAGCCCAACGCAGTTTTTCATCGCCCTCGCTACTCTTCTGCTCCTCCCTCAGAATCTCCGTCGCCTTGCTCTGGATGAATTCTTGCCACTTTTTGGCATGTCCATACGCCGTTCGATAATTCACTGATGGGGAGTCACGTTTGAGATTAAAGACTTCCCAGAAGGGCCATTCCTTCGAAATAAGTGGCACTTCGATGCGGCCGAGCACGTAAAGCATGATGACCCCTAGCACCCCAATATCACTCGCCCAACTGCGGTCTTTCTAATCAACAGCAGTTTCTAGTGCGGTATAATAGCACGTGCCTCCGATTCCTGGTTTCTCGACGCTGTCCGCAGAGCCCATATCGATGAGACAAGCGCCTCGTTCTCCAGAATACAGGATGTTTGCCGGTTTCACGTCATCATGGAGAATTCTGTGTTTATCATGTATATAGCATAGTGCGCTTGAGATGTCACGTAGGATCCGCAACGCTATCGTAGGCTTGAATGATGCAAAAAGCCTTCCATCCTGCAAATACGTTCGGTCATCAAGGCACTGGTCGGGGATAAACTCCATGAATAGAGTCGCTACATGCGAAAATCTACATGAACGAGACGAGGAATATGTGGCTAAAAAAAAAGTTAGCTCAGAATCCTTCCAAGACCTACAAACTACGGCATAGGAGGAAGGTAGTAAACCCTACATGAACCAGAACTTTGTGGTTCTCTACTTCGCTCCGAAGCGTCATAGTTCTCTGTATAAGACCATGCGGCGTCGGATTTACCTCTATATCCTTGAAATGCTTCGCAACAACTAGCTTATTGTCCGGTTTTTCAGGGTCGGAATATTCGAGGCTTACGACGTAAAGCTGGGCATAACGCGTCTGCACCAGAGGATGAAGACAAGTTTTTGTTAACGGTTTCAGGCGGATTGGTACCATAATTCCGAGGGAGGAACCGGAAGGTTGAAAGTTCATCTTGAGCACAGAGAATTCTTCCGAACCCGTCCCGAATCCATAAGCAGCCGTCTTCGGCGACTGGAACCACGGAGAGTTGCTCACTTCCATCATCCCTTTGTGAATTAAATTCCACCCTGACGGGATTTGCTGATTGGTTAGGTACCTAATGTAAGGCAATAAAATCAATCTCGTAACCATATGCAAACAAGACGCAGGCGCTACCGTCGAGGCTCTTCACTTCCAGGATAGCATTGGACGCTGAGTGCTTTGATACATAGATACACCTTGTTTTCTCCGAGTTGGACTTGCTGTGCTCCTTGAACATGGCTGTCCTTGTCGGAGAGGACAGTTGCGACCCTAGTTTGAGGATCCAAATTCAAACTCCGTAGCAACTCCAAAGCATAGTTTAGTTTACCTAAAGGTACATACATGTTAGCTACATTAGTGCAACGCTAGATCGGTTAGATCCGAGCCCCATACGGCACCTCATGCAAGAGACAGAGAGCGACAAAGCTCGAGAGTAAAAATAGTAATTATAGGAGTAACTATTCGCTAGTTAGTTAGCCAAGGCGTTTTTCATGAGTCTAAATAGGTAGATCTGAGATTTCCAGGGAGCAGAAACCTATAGATTGCCACAATATGAATTAGTCACCACCAGACGACCATAACCAATACGACTTTTCTCCACGAGGAGAATGTATATTTCAGTCATTCAAATTCTCAAGAATCCACTCGACCTCGGCATCAGCTGCTTCTAAAATATGCTCAGGGGGGTAAAGGGGTTTCCAACCCAGTTCTTCTTGGGCACGCCGAGCCGTAAATGTGCATCTAATATTGCACAGTGACGTTAGCATATTCAAGCAATAGTCCGGCGGGAATACTCCACGAAATAAACGCACCTTCCGCCCAATTGAAGATGGACGAACTCCTTAGGGCACCCGAGCGCAGCGGCCATCTCCCCTAAAATTTGGTCGTTCGCTAGAATTACCGAACTGTCGCTCACAACGTTACGCTTGGCGAGAGCCGTGGCAACGGCAGCGTATACATCGTCCCACTATAATAATACTAGGTCAGAAGAGATGTCTAAGGCGTATGTTCGCATGTACAGATCCATTATGAATGACTCCGTTGAATTCTAGATCGCTTACCGCCACACTTCCAGAAGAAGCAAGATAATAACCCTCTTTACCATAGCTGGGACTCTCGTCGGCAAGAATCTTCCGTAAAAGTTCTATGTATACTGTAGTATTGTCGATGATGTGACACACAGGCCATTCCTAGGTATCCGATCATTGTCAGTTTCTTATATTGGTTACACGCCACGGGTATGCATCCTCACCGGGCGATCGGAATCGACACGATGTACGCGCTTCAATGCCTTGGCTGCCTGTACAATCGCTACAATTTGTCGTCGCGTCGCAACCGGTTGACCGAAGCCTTCACTCTTCCCATCTATATAAGGCATTATTAGCGATTTGGAAGCATTTCCATGTTTAAAGGGTTATCTCTCCCATTAGACCACGAAAAGCACTTATCCGCATTAATATGGGTCCGTCCATCTTACAGGGATAACTCACACACGATACAGGGCACAAAGATATAGCTCCGAACCCCGTACTCCTCCGCTTGCTCTATCACTGAGCAACTGGTTTTGAGAGCCTGTACGACATCTTAGCTTCGCAAGACAATAAAAACAAAATTGGACGCGTGTTTACCTCCTGAAGTAGCTTCAAACTCGCTCGCTGTGACTTTTGTATGTCATAGAGTTGCGGATCGGTATCTAGGAGGGGACGATCCGTCGGAGCGCCAGCGTGGCTGGAGAAGAGCTTAGCTCCTGTAGTCTATCATGGAATTAGGAAATATATAAGGATAGAATAAGCGCTTTGGACACATTCGTCCTGGGTATCCTACATGTAAAAAGTGAACTGTTCGTCCGGTCCTTTTCTTTACTTCGGCAAGGGCCTTGATGAAGAACGACGGCGGGCCGAGAGATATCGCATCAATCAGGTAATATACCACCGTAATCTCATTCTCAATAATGGAGGTCCACACTTCTAACTCATCTTTAAGGTTGAATGAGAGCGGCTGAGCACCGTACTGTTGGACACCTTCGGCTTGCTCCGATGACCTTACCGAGGCGAATAACTTCCCATACGGAGGCAGATTCGCGGCACCCATCCGAACGAGGAGAGTGCCACCAAGGTACCCAGAGCCACCGGTGATCAAGACGTTGTGCGACATGATGAAAATATTATGGACAACTTTGAAGTTGCCGATTCTGTACGTACTTCTCGAATAGGCAGGTTTTAGACTTTATCCCACCTACGACTATGAAGTAGGTAGAATAACAACGTGACCGGGCTGCCTTTAATACTCAGCGTCGATGGTGTGGGAGTCGGAGAAGCAGCAGGTCTTTCGTACCTAGTCAACGAACTATTCGGTGTTTTTGGGAAAGATTCTATCCGGTCATCATGCTGTACACATGTTTACGATGACATGGCATAGATAAGAACACATCTAATGCGTCATAGTAGATTTATAAGTGATTCCAGCTTACCTAGTAGCCCCAGGTATTTACAACAATTAAGTAAAGCTGACAAATCATAATGATTAGATAAGCTATTGGTGGACGATCGTTCTTCTTTTCCGATAACGTACTCCTCGAGGGTATCCATAGATGTGAATAGAAGCCGAGACCCGCAAGATAATCCTACAATCGACGGGAATTACTATGGAAATATCATTATTGAACCATGTAGGTACCTACCTAAACCAACAAGTTGTGAATGTCCCCAGCCGCTCCACCTGGTGCCTAACATACCCCTAGCAGCCTAGGTAATTATATGAAAGGATTAATCACGCATATAACGAGAGCTGAATCATGGTCGAGGCATTTCGGTTTCATATTCAATCGCCGACAGCCTAAGAGCAGGGTATCAGTATGTACACGGAACCATCTTGTGATTTCATTCCCCAAATTCATTTTCTTCTGTCTTCTCCCCTTTCTTCGTTTCTCGTAGCTGAGCTTCATCTTCCAATAATGTAGTGAATGGAATAGGTGCTCGACAGAGTATTACTACTGTCCAAGCTGAACCAATCACGCAGTTTACCAGCTCCAGGTTGCCATGTATCATTGCATATACATAATCCAGTTAGATAGTACCTTACGTATGTGTTCGGCCTGTATCAGTAAATCCCAAACTATATCCCCCCCGTAAAGCCAACTCGCCCCATTGCGAGCCCGTTATCCATCCAATTCTGCCAATTGAATCCTTCGTCCACATCCATATCGACGTCCTGGTCGCCGGTAGCTGGCGCCGTCGCGGTAGGATGGCTTGGGGGACCATTATTCCAGCCGTCAGGCCAGAGCCACGGCGGCGGGTTATCCTCGACGAAAGTCTGTGAAGAAGCGCCTGTCGTTGGCGTATATGCGTTATTGCTCGTCGTCCCGAATGTGTCCATAGGAACTGTTTGATCAGGACGTGGCCCTCCCGGTGGCTGAGCTCCTCCTTCGGTCAAATAGGCGTGATCGTTGGGGAAGGCAACCGAGAAAAGATCTTGAGAGTCGAGATACGGCTGCGACATCAAGTGATCGACGTACTGTAGCTCCGTCTGGGGTATTTCGACTTCTCCTGGCTGCTGCTGAGGTGCATCCTTTTTCGTTGGTTGGCTGTCGCCCGTGACACTTGAGATATGGTAAGTAGGTTTCTCAGGGCCTTTGACCCCAACTAGCTTGCGCCACTGGTCTTGAGCGAGTACGCTTCGCACCGAGCTGGAGAGGTGTTTGAAGCTATCAGGTTGTGCCTTCTTTTGCTCATCTATGTCAAGTTGTCGCGCCGCCTCAGGGTCGGCTCTCAGCCGCTGGATTTCTTCGTCCCTATGGCGCCTCGCCTGACCCATAAGCTTACGGAGCGGAACCCAAACCCCAGGCTTGGCACGCTCGGCGGCATCGGGGGTTTGGAAAGTCGCGTTCAACACAATCCAGGCACGTTCGAGTGACGCCGTCCAAGGCAGGCGGCATGTCTCAAGCAAGAGGTAAGCTACGGCGTGCCACTGCGCGTACGTCTGGAAGAGCCACCGCCACTGCCGACACCTCGGTTCCGAATTTAAGACCTTCGTATATTCCACTACCTCGAGGGATGCCATGAACAGACGGTGTCGAATATCCCCGTTAAGCTCCTGGCCTGTCGAATGGAGTAGCATTGGCTGGTAGATAATTAAACTCATCTTGGCCATGATAAGCCGTGCGATCATGGCAGCGACCCAATGCAATACATCCGTATCCTTATCCCCGCATGACTTCAGATACTTCTTCTCGATGCGTTCATAGCATGCTAGAAGCATCTCGTCGCGCTCTGCTTCCGTACTCCGGGAACGGCACGGAGCCATCCCATTCGTTGCGAAATGTATCTTCCTCGATAGCGCGCATATTTCATAACGTATAAGACAGAATGTCATATCCGTGGGTCCTATTTTCTCTTCGGGGAACTCCGTCATCTCAGGACTAATGTCAGTATCGTTAATATTCAGTGGGAACTGCGTGTCGAATGTCCGTTCCGCGATTGTCAGCTCTGTGCCCTGGTCTTCTGCCGACCTGAGGTCAAGAATGCAGATTGCCCACCACAGTCGACGTCGGATTTCAACGTCGAAGGGGCTCAAATCGTCGAACTTGGTTCCTTCTCGGTGTATACCGAGCGATTGCGAGATGCGAATCGCGAGGCCGGTGAGTGTCCAAGCGAATCTTGTATCGTCATACCTCCGGACGAGAACGAGAAAGAGGGTGAAAGCCTGCAAGACAACCAGTTCCGATGTGACCAGAAAATTAGCTTTTGCGAGAGCCTGCTCTGTTGCGAAACGGTATTTGTTGATAAGCTGCCCTTTCTCAGCACCAAAATTTATCTTGACCTAAGTGAGTAATAGTTAGTATATGTTCCTAGTCAGCTACTTCGTTAAACTCGCACCTCGTCCTCTTCCATAGACGTGATGGAAGCATAATAGATAGCAAACATGAGGGCTTCCATCCCCGGAGATATTTCGTTCATATTGCTCCTTAGTTCGCGGATGATCTTGCTCATAGATGGTACGTGTAATATTTTAACTAGCGGGTCGACATTCTCCTGGTAGACTTGCCAGATAAATGGTATTTGGGATGGTAAGGGGTGCAATTTGCGGAGATCGACATCTGAAGAGCTGTATCCAAGCACAAAGCCATGGTGATCGATCTGGTCTGGATACGGATTCAAAGTACCAGGGCTGCTACCGTCGTCTGAACCTTCGGAATCCTCGTCACTAAGCATCTCCGTCTCGCTTCGAAGTCTATTGATCTGTCCCGCATCTCAACGATTCTATCCGCCCGAATCTTGGAAAATATAGGCCAACATACCTCATCATTGATTTTAGACCAGAAGGCGCTGCTGACGTACCGCGTTTTCCCCTTCTCGTTCAGCACCAGCCTTCCAAAAGATTTGTTTACTTCCCCGGCTGGGCTTTTCAGCGCGGGGCCACCGGAGTCCCCGGGTTGCGAACGGCTGGGTTTCGAGGAGTCGGCAGGCGGGTAACCGCCAGGGAGATTCTCGCTGTATATAAAACCGCTCTGCCTTCGCCGTTCTTTCTCCTGAATGTTGTCCACCGTCGTCTCGGGCGAGCCGCCGCCGCTAAGAGAAGGATGCCTCGCTGTCTCGATTTCGATCTGCCCACTCAGGTCCTCGACTATGCTCTCCAACTTCCGCAGGCGCTTCATCAACTCGATCTCGCGTTCGCTCGTCTGCTTCGGCGGGGCGTTGGGATCTTTCACGCGCGGCCTTCGTGGGGCGCGACCTGGAGCAGGAAATACGCATTGGATCTGGGCTTTGCGACAATTGCCGCATGGCATAAACTTATCACACCTAACCTTTCGGCGACGACATGTTACGCAACTGCGCGGATTTAGCGCCGACGAGGGTGTGGTAGACGGATCGAGGGTAATGGGCCCCGAGGGCGTGAAAGTGGGATTGGAAGCGCCGACGATAGGAGCGGCCTGGGCGGCGTTCGACAGCTGCGTAGGGTCTTGTGGCGTTGATGCGGCGGCAGGCGAACTGATTGAGTTGTCGTTCGGAGACGAGCGGGATGATGATTCCATAGGAGTCGAATTGGAGTGGACAGCTGGAGCAGAAGATGCGCTAGACATTATGCGGGCAATCCGCAGGCAACGCTACCAATTCGCATAGGGCTAAGAAGATTTCGAGATCTTGTCTCACTTATCGAATGGGAAGTTTCAAACTTCGACTTCTCTAGCAACTTCTCGGGAATTACTTGAGGTTTAGGAGATTTAGGGATAGATAGGTAAAGCCGAATATCATGAGAAGAGGGTTGGGGGGGGGGGGGAATATAACGAAGCTTATGAAAGCATAATTCGAAAATGATTACGCGGGTTAGCTAGGCTGCTAGGCTGTTAGGCTGGCTGGAAATCCTACAAGAACAGGGCTGAGTTTAGGGACGGCTCGATTCTCTCTCTCTCTAGGTATCTCTCTCTCTCTTACACACATAGTGTTGACTCACCCGGGAATGAATGTGGACCCTCCTTTGTTCGATGAACCCAGCTAGGATCGTAACCATGTATGGTATATACCTACATGTAGGTATATAATCTTCTTCTTCAACATGCAATCTATCTAAAAATGGCTAGCTAGTCAGGTCCTTCTAGTACCACATAAGGTAATGAAAAGGAAGAGAAGAATTGAGGGAAAAAAGAAATAAATAAATAAAAACATTATTTCTGGGGTTTGAGGCTATAAGAGACGGGAACAGAGTGGGAAAAGTGGCTTGGCTAGACGCGGGGCATTAGTAAGATTGAACCCCCCTTGACCTTTTGTTTTTCTTCCTAGTCTTTCCTTCCACCGCTTTAAATCCGTAGCTCGGACACGGAAACAACGGGATTCGGCTTATACGCTAATCTGCATCTTATACGGTACAAGTAAAAGTTAATCAAAAGCGCCTACATTTCAAGTAATTGCTATCCATCCTCGAGTATCCCCGAGTTTCGTTCGGGTTACAAGCCATCACCACATATTACTACATCATAATAACATTATGTATAAGACCCTGGGAATTGAGCAAGTATTGTATGACGAAAAACCGGCACCTCATCGGTAGTCACTATCAACTTCAGGTTAGTCCCAGATGCTAGCTAGTCATCTCTATAGAGCATCTAGAAAAGGCTTGTTTCCGGGCGATTTGAGGCCAATGGCCGCTGATATCACATTTTGCGTTTACTCCGAATGCATCGAGTTCCCCTTTGCTCGTAGAACCACACCCTTTGATCTTTTGAATTACATACACCTAAGGTATATAATAGACCACTAGAACAGTGGAATAGATTAATGGGGTAGATCAGATAAGATGAATAAATTTATATTACTCTGCGCTTAATCTCCAATCTCACCTAACCTACGAGGACAGACAAAACTTGTCAAGTTCCCGCCTCGTCTACAGAAATAAGTGTCTTGAATCGTGTAAGTCAGCATGCAGTCGACTCTACCCAAGACGATGCGAGCGGTCGTCTGCACCGCAACCGGACCTATCTCTGTTATGACTATCCAGGACGTACCGCTGCCGAGACCGCAACCAGGCCAGGTGCTGATCAAGATCTTGGGTTTTGGCATAAATCGAGCGGGTCTGTCTCCCACATCCGACCCATCCGCGTATTGATGCGGCGTATGGCTGCGGCGTAAGCAGCCGCTACTAACCATGAAGCAGAAATGTTCACGCGCCAGGGTCACTCTCCAGGCGTCCAATTTCCGCGCATCATCGGCATCGAATGCATCGGCGCTATTGCGGCATATCCATCCGTAGCTGTAGCGCCTAAATCTGCCAGGCATCCTATTGGAACCCGTGTTGCCACCTGCATGGGCGGTCTCGGCAGACAGACTCCGGGATCCTATGCCGAGTACACGTGCGTATCGGAGGGTAATATTCGACCCATTCCGGCTACCTCTCTCTCGATTGGCACCCTAGCTGCGTTGCCGGAAATGCTTCAAACAACATGGGGCTCACTGGTTACTGGTCTAGACCTAAGACCGGGAGAGAGCCTGCTAGTACGGGGAGCCACAAGCTCGATCGGTCTATGCGCTCTGCAGCTGGCTCGCAAGCTCGGCGCGGCCCGCATCGGGGCAACATCCCGGAAAGCAGAACGCGACACAATGCTACGCGACAACGGAGCCGACGAAATATTTATCGATAGCGGCGAAATTGCAGAAGATGTAGCGCAAAGCACCAAAGGTGGCTTCAACAAAGTCCTTGAGCTCGTTGGTACAACCACTCTTCTGGACTCTCTAAAGTGTACGGTACCAAGGGGCGTTGTCTGTATGACGGGGATCCAAGGCGGGTCTTGGGAGATGAAGAAGTTCACTCCAATGAGCGACCTACCAAATCGTGTACGACTGTGCGCATACGGAGGCGGACCAGATGATTTCATGGCCCTCCCGTGGGAAGAGTTAATCCGCGATATCGAAGAGGGCAAGATAAATATTCCCGTAAGAGAATTCAAGCTCGAAGACATACACTCTATTCATGAGATACTTGAATCAGGAGGTGGCGGCGCAAAAATGGTCGTCGTTGTTGCCGACTCGTGATGGTTATGGATTTCATTAACCTAGGTACTTACCTGAGAGAAGCAGGTTCTCAGATATGAAGGTTCAGAAGGCGTCAATATATCGTGAATTGTTTCTATTTTGTTACCTTTTCCTAGGACATTTTTCATGTTGTCCTCGGCCTAGCTAAAAATAATGGTGTGTCCGTGACGTCATCAGCCTATACGATATTAAGGCTACAAACACGCCATATAACCTGACTTGCACGCGTATTTTTATCATAATTATATTCTCACTAGGTACTCTTAAATTTCCTTTCTGATTTCAAATATAAAGTTTTAATTGAAACGTCTATTCGATTTTTTTGCGTAACTACTTCATATAACGAATATCCTTTATCAATAAGATGCCTGGCACATCATCGGACAACCCAAAGTCTATGCGAGCCTGGATTTACACCTCGACGCATGGTGGGCTTGATAAAAATATCAAACTCGTCGACGACGCCTCGCCGCCATTCCTCCAGGAGCTCCCAAAGGACGGCATCCTTGTAAGAGTTCAATGCATCTCTCTGAACCCGGCAGATCACAAGTTTCCCGAACTAGGAATCGTGGCACGCGCCATTGTTTCTACTCCTGCATCACCAGGCTTGGACTTCTCGGGAGTCGTTGCACGAACAGGCGACGCCGTTAATGGCTTCCATGCTGGTGACAAGGTCTATGGGAGGGTCGGGCTAAACAGATACGGCACGCTCGGCGAGTACGTGTGCGTGCAAGCGAACGACTGCGCTATCCTTCCAGAGGGCGTTTCGTTCGAGGACGCAAGCTGCATCGGCACAGCAGGCCAAACGGCATACCAATGTATCGTTCCGAACGTCAAAGAAGGGGACAAAATTTTTATTAACGGTGGCAGCGGTGGGACGGGGACGTTCGGCATTCAGATTGCGAAGGCAGTTGGCTGTCATGTCACGACGAGCTGCTCCGGGAGCAACGCGGAGCTATGTCGTAGCTTAGGAGCTGACGAGATCATTGATTACACAAAAGAGAATGTCAGCGAGGTCCTCAAGACCAAGGGCCAGGTGTATCAACTAGTGGTTGACAACGTCGGCAGTTCACCTTCGGATCTTTACAAGGCAGCCGACCACTTTCTGCTACGGGAGGGCAAATTTGTGCAGATTGGCGGCGAGATAACTCTTAGTGATATAAAGACTACCGCGTGTAGGCAGTTCCTGCCATCCTTCCTAGGAGGCGGCAAAAGGAAATGGGAGTACCTTGTTATTAAGAATAGCCATGATCACCTTGAGCAGATTGGGAAATGGGTGAAGGAAGGTAAGGTCAAGGTTGTGATTGATGAGGTGTTCCAGTATGAGGATGTCCCGAAAGCAATCGAGAAGCTCAGAAAGAAGCACTTGAAAGGGAAGATTGTGATAAGGGGTTGTACCTAAGCCTTGAATGTGTAGATCGCTCGATTCAGACGTGTTGGGGTAACAATATAGCTTCCATTTCTATCTAATAGCTAGGTACCTGTACCTAGCAACGAGAGATACCTATATTAGGTACTTGAAATGACTGGCACGTAAACATCAAGGATCAACAACGCAAACCTAGACCTACATGAGAACAGGGGAAATATAATACCGACATTTAAGAGAGGGTTGGAAGTTGCTAGTAGGTATTGAACACCGTATCCAGATCTAAGCTCAACCATGACATAGCCTACCACACAATGTACCTTTTAAGAGTGAAGATATTACAAGTCGGACGTGTCATGTTGACGATATTACTTCTATACTAAGCGACAGTTTACCCAGCAGTGCTCTGCTCACGTTTTGCCCGAGAACACTTTGTGAACCGTTGCCGCTGGTAGATCTACATATACGAACCCGTGCCTTGTCCGTCTAAGAATCTATCGCCGAGAACTTCTTTCTGATATGTCTCGTGGCTGCCTTACGCTCGCAATCGCTTGCTATGCTGATGCTTCCTTTATCACAAAAACGTCTCTTGTTGCTCATCTCCTAGCTAACAAATGGACCGAAGCTCCAAAGGAGGACGAATCTCCGTTTGGACTTCGGCTCTCATATTAAATAGACCTAAACGCAATCTCTTCGAACGCCTAGCATAATGCATCATTATTCTCCAAATAGAAACGCGTCATTTTCAAACGTTCCATCGGCACTCCCCGTAGGCTAAATGGTGGAAAGAGACGTTTAACACATTCATCGTCTGGACGCAGCCTCCCGATCAACAGCTGCTGGGCTTCTTGCACCCCTATCGACAACACTTGTCATTGCCAAGCCAACAGGTGTCATGGTTGCACCAGGAGCCGGTGTGGTGCTCCTAGTAGATGGGGCAGAACGGTTATGCGCCATGTGCGCTTTGACTAAGTGACCAGCAGCAAGGGCACTACAGAGGGAAAGCTCTCCGGCAAGAACCGCCGCACCGATTATGCGCGCAAGCCGGCGTGCATTGTCTCCGGGGTTCGTCGGATGAGAGCCCCTAACACCGAGCATCTCAAGCATAGCTGCCTGAGGTTCCAAGATAGTACCGCCGCCAAGAGTACCAACTTCAATCGATGGCATAGATACTGATATCTGGAGGGACCCACGTAGACTATTGACAAGTTAGCACAAGAAGCAAAGGGGATTCATACCATAGGCTTACTTCTTCATGATGGTGATACAATTAGCACTCTCGACTACCTGTGCCGGGTCCTGACCCGTAGCGATGAAGATAGCCGCGACAATATTGGCTGCATGAGCGTTGAAACCTCCAACAGAGGCGGCCATGGCAGATCCAATGAAGTTCTTAGACGTGTTAAGCTCGACAAGGCTGTCGACGTCACTCTTGAGCACAGCCTTAACTACGTCGCCTGGGATGATAGCTTCGGCCACTATACCCTTACCTCGGCCGTCGATCCAGTTGATGGCGGCAGCTTTCTTGTCGATGCAATAGTTACCCGATACTGATACGATGGACATATCTTCGAAACCGCCCTCGGTAGCCATAACATTCAGGGCGTGCTCAACGCCCTTCGAGATCATGTTCATTCCCATTGCATCACCGGTAGTCGTCTTAAATCGAATATAAAGGTTAGTTCCCGCAAGAGCAGTCTTCATCGTCTGCAACCGAGCAAATCTCGAAGTCGAGTTGAACGCCTTCTTCATGAGAGATTGACCAGCCTCCGAATCGAGCCAGAGCTTCGCGGCGCCCGCGCGCTCAAGGGTCTCGAATTGTACGCAAGGTCCTCGCGTCATCCCGTCAGCGGTCAACACTGTGACAGCACCGCCACCAGAATTGATAGCCTTGCAGCCACGGCTTGTGCTGGCAATAAGAACACCTTCCGTAGTCGCCATGGGGATAAAGTAGGTCTGACCATCGATGACGAGCGGTCCAGCTACACCCACAGGAATGGGCATATAACCGATGACGTTCTCACAGCAAGCTCCAAGGACGCGTTCCCAATCGTAGTTCTCGTATGGAAGCTTGGATTGCTCAAGAAATCCGGTGAGGTCCGCGGTCGCTTCGGTCCTTGAGACGACACTTCGACGAACCTTAACGGCTCGTGTACAGTCTTTGAGGTTCTTTTCAAGGGAGTAACCGGGGATTCTTCCTTTAAGGGATAGGGAAATAACCTCCTCATCTGTCATTTCGTGTATTCGCTTCGCAGCCAACATCTTTTCCAGTTCCCTCTGACTCCTCAGCACTGCCGGTGACCTCGGCGGGTTAGGAGCGGGAGGAGCCTGGCTACTAGTCTCGTCATCCGTATAGGCTGGGGTGATTGGCCTGTCGGGTACTATCTGCTCCGGTTGCTTTGGTTGGATCTCTCCGAGGGGTAGGGTTGCGGATTGCGTATCGTTGAACGATTCAGCATCCGCGAGTTCCTTCGGGTGGATGGGTTGAGTTGGAAGATTTGGATCCCTGATGCCCCATCTAGCTACATTGAACAAATAACCATTAAGCGCGACGCTCATGGCCAGAGCGACCACTATCCATTTAGAGAGAATCGGATCCTCTAAACTGGTAAGAAGGCTTCCAACCATGCGTCCTCCGACGCCGTAGCCATGTAGTTGCGCATAACTACCACCCTTGCCTTGTTGTCCATCGGCAGAGCCTGAAGGGGCTTCAGCATAATGGATCGAGGGATATTCCAGCTCGTATTTAATAGGAGTTAGGATAGTAACAACAGTCGGTGTCGAATGACTTTTGGCGTTGAAGAGGATCTCGTCAAGCCCGTTGGATGCGACTTTAAAGGGGTCCAGTGGGGGTGAGCTTACTACCCCTCCTAAGCCTCCAGACCACGAGATGCTAGAGATTTCAGAGGTCCTAAAGGGAATCGTGCAGAGATTGGCGACGTTGATGGCGATGAATCCCATAACCATCCAAAATTTGAATTTGGGAACGCTACTACTCTTGAGATCCTTGCCGAAAAGCGGCTCGTCAGAGGGGCCCTTGCCATCTTGACCAGGCCACTCGTTACTCTTGGCGACATTTTCCGCAACGCGACGGCTGACACCGTCGTCCTCCAGGGCTTTCCGCATCTCGACATGTCGCTTAATGCGGTTTACCTCGAGCTTGATGCACAGAATAGCAGTATAAAAGGTGAAGAGCAGGATACAGTCGAAGAAGAGGATCCAGGCAGCTAGGAAGCAGAACTGCTGTAGACCGCCTTGCACGCCAGATGCAGCTCCAGCAACCAATATCAAAATCTCAATGACATAGTCCCGCACAATCTCATAGCCCTTGTCCCTGATCGCGCGCTGCACGGCGTAGTGGATAATGCCATCTGAAGGATTCAAGAACTTCTTGGCGGACTTATCATCTCTGGCTTGCTTCTCTTCGGGCCTACGGTGCTCTACCGCATGAGACAGAACGGCCCGCGTCAGCGCAATATTTTTCTCAAAGCCAATAGTCACAACGAGGAACGGTAATCCTTCTGACAGGAGCACCATGCTGACAGGCACGCCAAGCTTTGTTGTGACGTTGAGACCAAACAGAAAAGCAAAGGTGGACGAGAACAGCACGCTAATTGCTAACCACACGTTTGAACCCATTTTCCTCATCGAGAGGAAGAGCGACACAAAGGTCAAATGCATGGATAAGTACCCGAGTACCATGATGATGATATCAAGTGTTTCGGCATTCTTGATTAGATCGAGGAACTCGATCCAAGCATTGTGAACCCATCGTATAACACTGCTTCTGGTATATCCCTTGGCAACCTTCATGATCCACATCTTCTGTTCCTTGCCAAATTCGGTCTCGCGTGACTCCTGCCCGGGCACATCATTGGGGATTTCCTGTGCCGCAGCGAGGAATTCTGGTGCTTCGCTATACTTGACAGCGAATGCCAGAGCACTGTCCTGGGAATAGGCAGTCAAGGGATTCGGGGTCGACGGTAGGTGGGTGATGCTCAAGTTCTTAGGCAAAGGAACAATGTGAGGTAACGGCGCAGTCTGTGGTGCATCTTCGGAAGACTCTGGGAAGACTAGGGTCACTAGAGCCAGGTGTTCGGCATCCTTTGGTATCGGAGAATCAGAATCAAAGCTCTGCCACTTCCATGAAGTCTCAGGGCCAGTCCGCAAGCTCCTGCTACCTTCAACCAAAGAAGACCAGTCGGCATTTCTGGTGCTCCTTGTTACATCTATGAGACTCTCTTTAACGATGCCGACATATGTGGTGCTCGCGAGCAGGGCGACGATGACAATCGTATGAATTGGGTGCAGACAGGCGATCTTAGAGACAAATTGGAGGATTGGCGTGACTCTCTTGTTCATCTTAGATGGCGGGGCGGGAGTTTCGTTTGGCTGCTCACCGCGAAAGCGGGAGGGGAAGAATGAAGAGGCAATCATTTTAGTACTACCGCGAAGGCATTGGTAATGGTCAATTAAGTAGCTATAGTCGCGTTTATGTCAGCTAATGTACAGATGGATTAGCTTGGCTCCTAACAACGGGTGTTTTGCAAAGTCGAGCTATTTATGATAGCCTTGCGCAAGGGGAGAATGTAACTAACACAGCAGAGGTTCGTCTTTGTGCCTATTGTGGCTTGACGATGATAATGTCTTGGTATTTATCTACGACTAAGTGAACTATCGTTGACGCCGTAAAGCGGCGGGTAGGGAGTAGTTTAGAAAACGGCTTGGGCGAGGTCGGCGTCAATTGAATGAGGAATCTGAGACCTTCTGACGGTTTGTGTTCCCTTGGGCGCGGGAACTCTTGCCTCGTTTTTTTGGAGCCGAATAGGACTGTGAGAACTGCTAGGCAGCGAGATCTAGGGACCTGGGCAGAACCACGACAAAGAATTGTCCAACAGAAGAAACGTGAATGTTGGAAGAAGAATTGGTGGTAGATCAAAGGGGGGGGTGGGGATTTATTAATATTACTATCGGTGAAGAGAAATTTCAAGGTAAGGTTTCCTCTGCTACGGCTGGTCCCTACCGTATGTACTCTAATCTTCAACCACACCTCAAATGGGCTGTCGCAATCTCAAAAATTAGGGGACCCACTACACCGCCGGTCTGGTATCGATTAGCAAACGTTACAGGAGGTAATAACCAAAAGGGGACATCCATCGCTCAAAGTGGACCTTCCACACTTTTTTGTATTCCTGCCACTTATGTTCCCGAGTGTAAGTGTTCCCGAGTTTTCAACATTCAATGTTAATCTTAGTCACCCAACAATCAATGTTTACGGTACATGTATGTATGCTACTTTCTGACCGTGATAGTACCAAGTACAACAATACGTCGTCTAAACTGCTTCTAATGATACCTATATATCCCCAAGGAGCTCAATTCCATTACCACGTTTAGCCTCTCGATGATGTAAAACATCCATAAGACTATACCCATTGCGCACCATAAGAGAAATAGAAATATTCATGTGTACCAAATAATTACCTAATATCTCCTCTATATCATACGAGGTACCGATCTTCCTACAGTTGGGTATAGATACATACGTAAACGCCATGTCTAGTAGCTATTTTCGCAGTTCCCTACGACGAAGACGCCAACGATAACAATATACAATTCCATAGGCTTTGAAATCTCCAAAAAAGCCTTGGCTAACAACTGTTCTACATTCAACCTGCCAGCTTGGTCAGCGGGGCCCCCCCAGTAATCTGAGCAAGGTGTCTTTCACAGAAGGAAGTTGAAAACAACGGGTGTAAGTGGAGAGTGTGGAAAGGATAGAAAAGGATAGAGGCGAATAGCCGCCCCCCACGCTTCTTTTGATGGGATCCCCGTTGATGCAGTGCTACGGTGATTATGTCTGTATTCCTGAGCCTACTTGATAAGTGCCACCAGAGCGTTTAGCGTGAGCAACGAAGTTTAGGTACCTTCTATGACCTGGGACGGTAAGCTAGTATTCCTTCTACGCTAGTAGGGGGGCCATGAAAGAGACCAAGGTTACCCAGGCAGCTCAGGCTTCTAAACCATTCAAATTCAAGCAGTGACATTTCCGTGCTTCGTTGCCAGCCTCTAAACTTAGCGTCCATTGCGTTTATTTTCTTTTTTTTTTCCTTTTCAAATGGGGCTTGCAGTTATACTCCGCACTCCGTAGGCTCACGCCAGTCCGTTACCGGACCCGTACGACTCGAAACGCTGTAAGACGGAAGACGGCATCGTACACATCATACTTTGGTAAATAAAATCCGGCTCTAATATGGCCCTTACACTCCCTAACTAGAGGTAATCTTCCGCGAGCTCTCAGATGTCGAGTAGATTATCCTCGATGAAATTTTATCTCGGCTAGTTACTGGGCCGTCATCAGTCGGCGCACCTCAGGTCCATCTATACTGACAATGTTGGCTCCAGACGCCTCGATGCTCTTCTTACATTCTGGCCAGGCTGTGGTGTTGACGGCCTTCGTGCATTCCTCCACTAGGTATGTCTTGAAGCCTTCCTTGGCGGCATCAATCGCGGCGTTCTTGACGCAGTAATCCGCCGCCAAACCCACCACGTATACATCGGTCACACGCTTCTCTCTTAGAGCCTTCACGAGGCCACTATCGCAGACACGCGGAGTCGTGAAGGGGTCGTAGAACGGGCTATACATCTCGACGCGCGGATCCGTCCCCTTTTCGAGGATCATGTCGAGTTGACTGGCGTGTAGCTCAGGTATGAGCTCGGCCCCCGGAGTGCCTTGTACGCAGTGGATTGGCCATAGTCGCGACTCGTAGGTCTCAGATTCGTTATATGGGTTCACGATGGTGGCAAAATCTGTAAATGGAACTTTGCCTTGGTGATTTGCTGCAAATGAGACATGGTTGCGTGGGTGCCAATCTTTGGTTGCAATCTTGGTTACAAAAGGCGAAGCCAAAAGTTTGTTGATCAATGGTGTGATATCGCGGCCGCCATCCACTGCGAGTGAACCGTTCTAGGCAATGTTAACGCCCTCTATGACATTATCGACAAGCCGCAGTATAACACTCACTGGGGGGCAGAAGTCTTCCTGGAGGTCTACTACTATTAATGCTGGTCTGAAGTCCGGCATCCTGGATGTGGATTCTGTTCACAGCAAGTTACAACTTAATCGACTCTGGATTAATTAAATCCTGTCAGGGTGTTGAGACGGGAGTTGAGGTGAATGGATTGCAAACAGCCTACTGAATCGTTTAACCCATGACATATGTAGGTACATATTGTATGACATCCGATTAGATACCTACGTCCTTAAACTTCCCTGCCCCCCTAGTGTATCTAGGTACATGCATGTACCTAGACAAATTGGAGATTGCGGGGAATTAGGTGAAGGTACATTGCCTACATCTACAAGTACGCATGTAGGTATGCATGTAACAAGGGCTTTTAGTTCAGTTGAATATCTCAAAATTGCCATCTATGTACCATTGGAACATCGACGCCTTAATGCCCTCTATCTGTACGATTCGTACATTGGTGTACCGATCCAGATAAATCAAATGATTGAGAGCGTCCCAGCACAGAATTATCCCGTTGATTGAAACTTAACAATCATATCTCCTGGAGCATGCGCCGACCAACCAATTACTCATTCTTTTTCGAAGGCAAGGTGTATTTCAGCCCTTTTGTAACGCTCCCAAGCCACAGCTTGATGTGGTCATAGACTGTATTCTTGCGTCCATACCACTATCATATAGAGTTAGCAGATCCTCGACCCATCGATGAACATGATCGTTGGAATGACTCTGAGAGACCCAAAGAGGTAAAAACACGATACGACCGAATGGTTTGAGGCGAAGGATTAGTGGGCAAATCCATGAATGGCAGAGAATACTCACCGGTGATTTTCCTGTAATCCTCGGCAATCTGCTTTGTGAGGTTACAAAATAGGTCGAGCTATGCTCTACAACCGGTCTTGACGAAGAGATGTCTTGTTGGGGATGTATAGGAACAACCGATGTGGCCCCAATTTTCTTCATGTGCTTCCAGACCTTGATGAGTAGCTTAGTACTGGCGTCCGCTCCTAATGTCCAGGAACTGGTCGTATATCCGATGATGGCCCCAGCGTTTGGCACACCAGTAAGCATAGTACCTCGCCAACTGTAACAAGTTCCCACATTAACAGGTAGGCCGTCAACGATGGGGGTGATGCCCCCTAGTAGATGGAGATCTGTAAGTTCCCAAAGTTAGTATGTATACCGACGAAGAGGTTGGTCAGATATTAATCATAATTATTCAAAGGCTTCCATGCAAATTCCCAATCCGATCTGGCATGGAATTAGTTTACTCACAAAGGCCAGTAGCGGTCACGATGATATCCGCCTCCAGCTTCACACCAGACTTTGTCACGATGCCGTTTGCTGTAACTTTTTCGATGTGGTCGGTGACGACGTCACAATTGTCCTGATGTAAGGCCTTGAAGAAATCGCCGTCCGGACACATGCATAGCCGCTGGTCGAATGGCATATACCTCGGGTTAAAATGAACGTTCATATCAATCTTATCTGGAAGCTGCTTCTTCATTTCATGCATAATATGCTTCCTTGCGAGTTTCGGGAATGACAGAGCTGCAGAGACAAATAAATACTCCAGGACAAGGGATCTGTTGCAAAGACGTGTTAGTCTCTTGTAGCTCTAGTCATTGAATTGCCTGCTAAACTTGCTAGGCTAGGATGATGATATACGAACAGCCACCAGTTGATTGAGTGAGCAACACGCTCTGGGAAATGATTCCTGAGCCACCCTCCAAGAGCACTAGAAGCAGGAAGGCTTAAGACATAAGAAGGACTTCGTTGGAGCATTGTCACGTGGCCCGCTGTTTTTGCTATCGCCGGCAATAAAGTGACAGCGGTAGCGCCAGAACCGATGATGATCACTTTCTTATTGGCGTAATCCAGGTCTTTAGGCCAGAACTGTGGGTGGGCGACGATGCCCTGGAAGTTCTCTATACCGGGTATTTCGGCCTTGAGTGGTTTCGTGTAGTCATAGTACCCCGAGCACGCGATAATGAATTTAGCTTTGAATTCCTTTCTAAGGTCGTCCACGAGAACCGTCAAGGTCCAGCGCTGTTCCTCAGAAGACCAGCTAACTGCGGTGACGTTGTGTTTAAATTGGATCTTCTTGTCAATGCCTTCGGCTCGCGCTGCATCTTCGATATACTGCTGAATGAGATGGCCTTCAGCCATATCCTTCTCGTGTATCCATGGCCGCCACGGGAGGCCGAACAAGGTGAGCTCGGAATCTGACCGAACGCCTGGAAAGTTAAAGAACGACCAGGTACCACCAATTTCTTCTCGCGCCTCGAGAATGGTGTAGGAGCAATCGGGCAGCTGCGTTTTTACGCGGTAAGCAGCATTGATTCCGGAGAGCCCTGCTCCGATGATGATAAAGTCGTATTCCCCCATGGTTGATTCACGTCTTAACGATGACGATGAATTATTCATCTTTTAATTAGATCCTGCCTCTATTTCGTCAAGATTCGAGCTTGTCGAGAAGGTCTAGCATCAAACGTTTTATGTTAGAGGTGTGGCTGAGTACAACACCAGGCCGTCGTCCCTCGTCTCATGTTCCAAATATGGCAATCCAATCTTAATGTGAGAATCTAAACCGTTTACGGCAATTATGGGTACTAGCGCTCTGCTGTATGTATGTACCGTATTGATCTCGAACCATTCATACATGTAGGTTACATTTGATGTAGGTACATAAGGTACATAGGTACATACATGTATGTACCACCCCCAGGTCCCTCACTCAATCCAGCTGCTTCATAATTTAATCATACCTTAGCTTGGGTATCTTATAGGCTACATGTATGTCTTACCTTGCTTGCCGGTGAAAAGGCACACGGCACGTAGCATAGTGGATAGCTCACACTTTGAGCCCGCTGAATTACTTCTTTCCTAGGCGAAGCTACAATATATATCCTCGTAATAATTCCGTATATGTCCCTTCAGCGTAAGTCGCGTACATAGGAGAAGTGTAGGTACCGGTACACAAATATTGTGTAAGAGATCATCCATGGGTACAACCTCAATATCAGTACAGCAAAATTCCCCTTTCCTTAAAGTATGCGATAATATGTACTTTGGATACTTTAAATAAGTGCGCTGATTACCTATAACTATGTAGTTATTTAGACTAAAACGGTGCCTATATGCCTCAGGTACTCACCCTTTCACACCGGATTCCCCTGTCGTCAACTCGGCATCGCTCCTCTCTTCACTATCTTTCTCTTGTTTGATCTTCTTTAAATTCTTCCACCCCATTCCCAAACCACTTAAGAATGCGCATGCTCCCGCTGCAAGTTGAAGATACTAATAAAATCATCAGTCGAAAGAAACGGTCAAGGGATAGATGACCCACAAATACGTGAGTGATCGCTTCGTTGTAGGCTAGAAGGGCCCCTTCCAGCTGCGCGGATGGTATGACTTTGGCTATCTCTGTTACGCCACTGTCAATCAGTAAGCTCGGACTGATGCCCGGGACGAACTTTTGGAGGGCGTCCCCGATTGAGCTTGTGAAGACAGCTTTCGCAACGGCCGAAAATATCGCGCCTCCCAAAAGCTGCGAGAAGATGGCATACGACGTCGCTATCGCCGCGTCTTCTCTAGGAACGTTGGCCTGCATGGCAGTCACCAACTTAGTCAATACTCTCGTCAGCACTCTCCAACTCCTAGTCAAGATGCTTTACATACCAATTGCAGGATAAAGCCCCGGCCTGCCCCCATAAGAATTTGATATCCTATTATATCTCCTAAGGAAGTGGTTGGGGTGAAGGTTGAAGTCAAACCGGCACCGACGGCTACCAATGCGTTGCCCAACATGACCTCCGGAAGATAATAACCAGTTATCTGCACCAGTGCACCACATATTACCGATGCGACAAGTTGGGCCAGTATCAGAGGAAGAATCATTATGCCACTCTGAAAGGCATCGGCGCCCCGGATCGCCTGGAACCACACAGGGAACCAATACAAGGCATTAATGGATCCGCCGCTTTGTACAAAGGCAGTGATGGTGATCATTATGTTGACACGGTCGCGTAATAATCGGGGAGGAAGAAGGGCCGCATCCCCTTTGTAGGCGAACCAAATTCCAAGGATTCCAAAGGTTGCCACTCCACCGCACATAAGCCCAATAACCGTCGGTGAATTCCAGGGATATACGGTGCCACCCCATTGCAGGCCTATTAGGAACATTAGGGATCCTACCGCAAAAGCGAGGAAGCCGACGAAATCAATTTCAAGGACTCGCTCTAGAAGAGACATCCGCTTTTCGGAAAGCCTCGACACTGGCAATCTAACCACGAACATGAAAAGGACGATTACTAGGCCCCCTACAGGGAGGTTTCTAGAAAGATCAGTCGAAGCTCCGAGGCACGCAAGCAGAAAAGAAGCCCCTCTTACATATAGAAGCACCAGCGCCATGTTAACCCCTGTGTCAGAGCACCGCCGATGAGGGGCCCTACTGCTTGGCCAACGCCAAAGCAGCCGAGGATGACGCCGTTCAACAAAGACCGACTCGCTATCGGAACGGCAGCAGCTATTATTGTGGATCCGCCGTTCAATATACCAGAGCCGCCTATACCGCTGATCGTTCTTGCAATGATGAGCATCTTGGAAGACGTTGACAGTGCAGCGATCAGCGACCCGAGTTCGAAAATAAGTACGAAGGTAATCATTACGGACTTGAGCCGAAAGGTGCTGTATAATTTGCCGACGAAAGGTACCATGACGCAGCTATGTAAGGTCTTTCAGCCTCCATTGCTTTATAAGAGGGAACTCGTAGCCAAACTCACTTGGCTATCAGGTACGCCGAAGAATACCATCCGACATCGTTGACGGTGTCAAACTCGGATGTAATCGCGGGTATTGCCTAATAGAAGGGTGAGCAGGAACACGCACGCATCTGAGAGCAGAGGGTGACTTCTCACAGTTCCTACAGCGGTAGCATTGAAAGCCATCAAGAGAACAGCCAATGTAACAGAGGCCACCATTACGTAGAAGGACCATCCGGTCATCTGTGGAGGGTTGGCCTTGTTAATTTCGTTCTTACCTCTACCTGTTGGAATTGGATTAACATCGTCGTCGTGTTCGCGATCCTCTAAATCAACCCTGCTAGATTCAGCTTTGCAGAAATCGGTGCTGTATCCAGGTTCGACATCACGGGTCGCGGGGCCATCCTGATCCGGCAATCGACGGTTCATGACTGAAGACTACCTAAGCGAGAATTATGTCGGTCATCAACTAAGAGGTAGCTATTTTCGACCGGTATACGACGTCCACCTTGAGGCTCAGCCAAGCGTAGTATCGAGACATATTGAAGACAATATATATGATTCTCTCTTTTAAAACCCAAAGTCAGGTTACGTTACAATATAAAAATTCAAAAGCCCGGTAGACCTCCACGAAGCCGGGGGGGTAGGAAATGTTATCATGGGTACCTGTTATAACCATTTCGGCCTTTTGGTCTTTATCTCAAAACCCCGGGTCTATGCTCAGTGGCTTGTAGTGTGTATACCTTACATCCAATATTAATACAATTGTTAGTCATAATACGCCGTTCCTGACCAATGTAACTAACAAGGGGTTGGTACCAGGAACATATTTGATTCTATGTGGAGTCCGGGCACCGGAGAATATCTTCAAACCCCGATATTTTGTTCGAGCCATCGCGTAGCTCGATGGGCTGCCAAATTCGACTTATGATCTTTACGGCTAACGGTCTAGATTTTGAAACTCCGCCGGCGATTGAAACTTGTGGGATTGAGAGAGTCACTTATCTTCCAGTGAGGTTGATGGATAGACCAAAGAATGCCGCCATTGCTAAATGGGGAGCTGCATGTTCGCCATGTGCTTTAGCCAAGGCCAAGTGCCTGCGGTCAAGCGATATATCAGGCGCTAGGTGTGATAGGTAAGTGTATATACTCCAATGCATATAATAATCTCGCAGCTTCAGTAATCAGATCTTCTAGTTGGATGTATTCATATCTTCAACGAGTCGGCTAATAATATCGTTTTTAGATGTCAACGCTTGGAGAAAGACTGTGTTGACCAAGTACACAAGCCCAGGAAAAAGAGACAAAGCAGACCCTCGTAAGCATCCCCACGCCACCAGAAGCTTCCCTTTTGGCGACACTGTAAATCCATCATTGCTAGCCCCCTCCACCGCATCTCTCAAGTCCGGATGAGAGAGTTATGTATGCTACCTTGGAACACTTCGAGATTATAAATGCCTAAAAGCCAACTTTGTAATGCACTCAATAAAGAAGCAGAAACTAACAGCGTCAAATCTTACTATAGCAAAACAGCTCAGCTTGAGGAAAGGCTCAATAATCTCGTTGATTTCATAAAAGCGAATAATTCGAGAGATACCCCTACTTCACCGACACAGGCTGCCGAAGTTGGACAGGCTACATGTCAAGGAGGGACTGTAACATTACAGAGTCGAATACCGACACACAACAGTACACCAATTCCAATTTCGGGACCGAATAGCCACTTATCAAGTTCCGTCGTACCTAACTACTACAATGAACAGTATGTGATTAAGATTTATCCCCCTTTTTGGCTTGTCTTGGGAGCTACGATCTTAGTCGAGCTAGCAGGGAGGCGTTGCTCATACGGTCTACCTGAGACTCATAAAACTCTTATCTTAAAAGGTACCCAATTACTAACTCCTGTTTCTGCAGTGCTCCTCGTACATGTGTCTGCCGTATTCATGATGGTGAAGCCCCCATCCCGCTCGAGCCGCTGGAGACGCCTCTGTCGATTTATACGGACAAACTCTTGCCAAATTATCCATTTGTGGCATTTCCACTAGGCACCACAGCATCCGAATTGGAATCGAGACGTCCATTCTTGTTCACCACAATCCGGATGGTGGCGTCTTATCGGAATCTCAAATCGATGAGGTCGCAGAATTACCTCATACTAAGGCACATATCCGAGCAGATGTTAATGCGCTCGGAACGGTCTCTGGAAACCCTTCAGTCGATCCTCCTGGTTCTAGGTTATTATCACTATCACTGCATGATACATGCGCAGATGAATAATTTGATAGGTCTGGCGAATAGTCTGGTAGCGGACCTGGGTATCAATAAGGATCCTGAACTTCAAGAGAAGATAAGATTGTTGCAATCGAACCCTGAAGCCCCACGAGCTAGGACGAATGATGAGAGAAGAGCGCTTTGCGGTGTATGGTATATGACCTCGATGTAAGTTACGATGATGACCTTCTGCCCACATGACTCAATTTCTCAAGTAGGACATTAACAGCAGATATAAAATGGTAAAATGCTCACATAGTCACAGTATCTCGCTTGCATTTCAACGGATCGACTCACCCAGATATACACCCTACATTGACCAGTGCCTGAGGGAACTTGAGGCCGACGGTGAGTATCAGACAGACTTACTTCTCGTCCATCTGGTCCGTATTCAGCATCTCTCCGAACGCATCGCACAACTACACATCCAAGACCACCTCGCCGGTGACCCGGCCGAGATCGCCCGCGCACCTGTGAGTGCTTACTCCGGGATATTTCACGCGGAGCTAGAGAAATTCGTTGCGTCGCTACCTCAGGACCTGGCATCAAATAGTCTGTGACCATCGAAAATATCTCTTAAAGAGCTGGGACTAATTTATAATAGGACTCATCATGTGCCATATTAATACTGCGAAATTGCGCTTGTTTGAGCCGCCGAGGATCGACGCGGCACTCCTGGAGAAAATATCGAATTCATTAGCGTCTCTATCTCTCGAGTCGGCCTCCTCACTTGATATATTCTACCGGGCTAGCGCCGCTCTCAAGTCTTGGTTCGAAGACTGGCTATCTATTGAAGTGACGGATTACTTCGTTTTGCCTATGCCTATGTCTGCCCAACTTATCAACGCCGTAACAATGCTAGCCCGATGGTCTAAACTCTCAAGTCCAGGTCGCAATTTCACGCTCGCTTCAACCCCGGCAGCAGGTGCCGCACCAGCACAAATCGTACGGAATGATCCAGGCTGCAGTGGTGCGGCAATGATGCCTGTGCCACCACTTGGAACCAAGGATATCGACCCCGCGATTCCTGCTGCGGTGCACGCTATCAGGACGCATTTACTCTCGCAGCCCGCGCTTTATATTGATGTCCCCGGCATACTTCAGGCTATGGCATCGAGGTTTGAGAAAGCACGCGAGGTCAGCGAGAAGCAAGGCGATATTGTGTGGGAGAACGACACATGGGATATGGCTGCTAAGAAAATCAAGGGCACACGTTTAAAGCTAGAGAGATGGGCTGAGTTAGTAGCTGCGGCTGATAGTGAGCGCCGCAAACCTGAGTCCTCGGTAGAGGCTAGTATTTCCGCAGAGTCGGATCTCAGCAACGGCCAAGGCATAGAAGGAAATTGGCCTATGGCACCTTCGGCGACAGACATTTACATGCAGCCGCCGCATGAAGCGTGGAGTCCCGGCGTCCTATGGACCAACGATTTCTTCGATGGATTTAGCATGGACCAGAGTTTCTTCTTTGACGGTCCAGGAGATTATGGCACAAATGTTATCAACAATTTTTAGTCATATGGTGAGCGAGGCGCACTCGGTTCTTTGTCTGCTTGAGAGCGTCACTTATTCGAATTGGTGTAAAACACTTAGCATGTATATAGATTTTATGTAAGAGTGAATAAAGAGCTATCTCCTCAGGGTAACCCCATGCACCCAAGTTGAAACACCAATATTAAAGGAAAAGTCACCTCAGATATGTACAATACAGGGTAGGCAAGGTGGCGAGGAATAAATGCTCCAGTGATCTTGGCACCCGTTGTCTACACGGCTTAGGGGTATAGCATACCTAGGTAGATTGCCCCTATCACGACAACCTTTTTCTTGCATCAGAAGAGTTAATGGTACCTATAGAAATCTATTTATACCGGGAGTTGTCATTTTACTAGCACGGAAATTAGGAATACCGACCGTGTCTGAACTCGTCTATACGATATTGCCGGCAATCTATATCCTTTATCATCGATGATGATCCTCGAGTAAGGGCATATATGAGCAACAAAGAGATCATTTTGAACTTAGGACGCACCGGATACCCTTTAAAATCGATTTATTTTTAGTTATCGCCACTCTCTTTTATTAACTAGATACCCAGGTAGGTAAGAAATAGACGGCCAAGTCCAATCCATAGGGAAACAATATTTACTCTCAGCAAATATGGATGGTATGTCAATGCCAGCATCGACTGGACCTGGGGCTTCGTCCACGTCCTCCACGTCGCAGTCAACGCTTGACTTCGCGATGCCGACTTCTACCGCAGAGGCAGGGGCCATGGGAGGCATTGGAAATACAAATATGGCAAATAGCAGCTGTAGGATCTCAGTAAGACGTCTGCTTGTGCCAGGATGAGTCGTACACCTTGTTTACTCTTGCTAACCAGTAGTTGATGTCAGATGCTTTGGAACTGGGAAACAATTGACGCCTGCTTCCTTTCCGAGTCTTGGCATATCAAATCGAATGGGGCTTTTGCAGGTTTATGTATCGGCGTTGTACTTCTCGTAATCTTGCTGGAGCTTTTGCGTCGTCTTGCCCAGATCTACGATCAATACCTAATTTACCGACATCGAAAGACAACAAACGCTCTCACTGCGAGAGCCGTAAACAGTTCGACGGATACAGCAAATGGCGCGCTCATTGTAAAGGAAATCACACCTGCCCTCGTCTCACCCGTATCATTTCGACCGAACTTCTGGCAGCAGGCTATTCGTGCCTTTATCCATACGCTACACTTCGCACTTGCCTACTGGATCATGCTGCTTGCCATGTATTACAACGGATACATCATAATCTGCATTATTATTGGCGCCTTTATTGGATTCTTCACGTTTCAATGGCGGCGTATAGATCCTCGGTAAGCTGCAACTGTTGAATCTGGCAGCAAAGATGTCTAGTAGTAGAAAATTATGTTGCTAATACATATGAAGAGACAGCGAAGCCAATATTGGCATAGAGAGAAGCAGTTCTGGTTGCCATGGATAAGTTAGATACAATGATCGTGAGCGAACTTGGGAGAATAAGGATCGTGGGGTCCAAGGGAACATTCGTTTACAATTAGGTTAGAGATGTCGAGACTGGCCAAATATTAGCACCAGCAGGATAGCTTTGAGACTTAGAATGTCATACATTCTATTCTACTTATATGCTAAGTGATCATTCATCTGACGTACTGAAGGAGTAGCTATGCGACGCGAGATAAACACATATCAGGATAGAACATGGGCTACTCGAAGGCGAAATTGACCTTTGGAAGTCCACAAAAGCTCTGGAATAGTATTGGAAAGTTCTTAATTAGCGTAAAATCGTATGCCATCATTCCCTAATCCATCTGTTCATTTTTCAACGCCCTAAACGCGAATCATAATTAGGTAGAGTACAGGTGTGCGATACCATCAGATGCCCCCGTCTGCCAACGACCCAACTACTAAACTTGCGAGTTACTGAGACCAGCATACCTAGTAGAAAAGATGGAACGCTCTCAGAGGCTTCTTTCCTTACGCCTATGCTCATCGTCCAACACGAATGACACCGGCGGCAATTAGTTTCTGGATGTTTGCACGCACATTCGGGTTCCGCATATGCTCTTGTAGCGCTGCCGGGTCGGATTGAGCCTGTTGAAGGATCGACTGCATAACAGGGTCCTGCATGATGCTCATAATCTACAGTGCGACGTTAGTTACCCTGACCATATTAGAGTTCTTCAAATAGGCCATGAACTTACCTCGGGATCTTTCATTAACCTCTCTCGGGTCTGCTCTTCCGTCTCGTTCTCGCGAGCGGCATACATGGCCTGGAGAGCCTTCTGTTGCTGCTGTTCTATCTCCCGCGCGTTGGCGTTGTTGTAGTATTCGCTATCTACGGTAGTAGCTTCATTGCAAGCGTCAATGCACTTGGAGTAGTCTCGCATGCCGAAGTAGATCTGTGCCTTTCGGATGTACGCTCTGATGAACTTAGGGTCCTTCTTAATGGCCATGTTGCAGTCCTCGAGAGCGCTTGGAAATTCGAACAACTTCACAAACGCAGCTGCACGGTTGCTGTATCCTCGGGGGTCGTCTGGCGCTCGCTTGATCATCTCCGAATAAGCGGCAACAGCACCGGGGAAATCTTGCTCCTTGAACTTCTTGTTGCCCTCTTCACGAGCCTCCTCGGCCTTGACAGGATCGATGTAGGCCTTCTTAGCTTCTTCGATCTTCCTGCGCTCGGCTGCCCGCAGCTTGTTTACGGTATCCGGTATCCGATGTTCGGTCAGGGACTTCTGGTAGTTCTCAATGGCAGCCGCGAGATCCCCTAACTTCTCGTACGCCGTACCGATGCGCGCATAGGACTTGGCAATCATCTTGAAATCGGCATAGATCTGGCGACCCTCTTCGATGGCCTTAGTACATGCGTCAATGCAAGCCTGGTAGTCACCCTTTTCGAAGTAGGCGGCACCTAGATTGTTGAGATAGGTGATATCCTTGTACAATTCCCAAGCCTTGCTGTAGTGTTTGATGGCCTCGTCAAAGTTGCGCTTCTTGTAGTTCTCGGTACCCAGAGCCTTCTCCTTGTCGGCCTCTTCCTTTGCCTTCTTTTTAGCTAGCTCCTCCTCATCCAGCTCCGGCTCCGGTTCTGGCTCGGGGGCCTTGGCTGGTTCGGGGTTTGACTGGGGTTTAGAGTCGTTCGAGGGGGCATCCGGCATTTGGACGTCTTCCTCGGCTTCCTTGGCACCGGAAGATGAAGCGGCGGCGGCGGCGGCGGCGCCTGGAATGTCATCAGGCCCACCCATATGCATGTCGATTCCCATCAAAACTCCTAATACCTGGATCATTCGCGGATCGCTAAATAACTCTTGGGTATTCTGGGGGTTCTTCTGTATGGCTTGGATCTTTGCAATAAAAGACGGGTCAGCGAAGTAGCCGCTGGTCTTCGGGTTGTTCATCAGCTTCTGGAGCAGGTTAGGGTCATTAAACATCTTGCCGAGCCCGCCGGTAGGGTCACCACCGAGACCAGCACCTATATAGAAACATGGTGTCAGTAGGAGTAAAAACATTGGTAGCGAAAGGGTCAAACTGGATTGCTACTAATACATACCGGCTTCTTGCTCCATTGCTCTTTGGACAGAGGCTAGAGAGCTCTTGAGGCCCGCGTTTTCGGGGTCATGTTTGAGGCCCTCCTCGTAAGCCTCGCTTGCGCCTAAAAGGTCACCAGAACCGTGCAGAGCTGCGCCTTTTCGTCCCCATCCTCGCGGCCAGTCCGGCTTGATCTCTGTAGTCTTCTCGGCATCCTTCAAAGCATTGGTCCAGTCTTTCTTGGATGCGTAAGCGGCAGATCGGTTGCTGTATAAGACATGGTTATTCGGGTCGAGAGAGATTGCCTTGGTGAAGGCGTCGCTAATAGCAGACTGTTAGTATAAACAATCCTATGTAGATCCCCACGATCTTTTCTGTAGAAGCAATGCACGAGAAGCGAGGAGTGAAGGAAGGAACCTACATAGCCTCGTCAAATTTCTTCTCGGCGATGGCCTTATTACCCAGAGCCTTGAGCTCGTCCACAGAGGCCATGACGGATGCCCAGAATATTGTCTCGCTTGAGAAGATGGCCGATGCACAAACTAGGTAAATGCTAACTAAGACTTCTCTGTACGTGGGTTGTTTTGTAACGTGTTATGTTTGTAGCTGTAGAGGGGAAGAAACAGAAATAAAATTCAAAATGAGACAGAAGTTAGGTTATCGTACCAAACGCTGGAATACATAGAAGGTATGGACCGGGGACACACTGATCTTTTTAGGGCTGAATGCGTTGAATTCGAGAGCTTTCTACGCTTTCTACGCTTTCTATGGTGGGGTAGAGGTGTACCTAGGGACCTCCAAGCTACATATACGCATATACGCAACCTTGGAAGAGCCATGCCTGCTGATAGGTCACTAAAACGGCATAGAACAGGTAGTGGGGCCCCTAGCAGTGTTCAAAAGCAAAACATCGCATTGGGTGGAGCACGATAAGAAAGATAAGACTGATAAAGCAGCGATAAGAAATGTTTCCCTCCATCGCAACCTGCCAAAATGCCAGGGCAGGAGGGGCACTATTTTATCAATTCAAGCTTCGTAACTTTCATTCCTTTCTTCCATCCACGCATCACCTTCGTTCATATACCCAAGTAGTTATGTACATTCTCTAGTCTTCGTGGCTTTTTGCGCTCCAATTGCGCAATCTGAGAGTCTTTTAACCTCGCCTTTCCAATTTCTCTCCACCAACCTCTCAATATCTGAGTCACCTTCATACTACCGTCCAAGATGGATGACGAAACCTCGATTCTCAAGAACCAGCTATTCGCGGCATGCCAAGATGCATGCAGCGACAATCCCGACAAGCTGTTCTCCCAGGAGGACCTGATGGCCCTCGACGTCGTTCCGCCCAAGGATGTGAAGAAGCTGTTGCAAATCATCCAAATCTTAACCAGAGAGCGCCTCTTCGCGCCCGTTCATTTCCACAGTGGCCTGGCATGGCGAGTCCGACCCGAGGAAGAAGCGGCCAAGTGAGTATACTGCTATTTCCCCCTGCTGTCTCGATCGCTAGCTGATCGCTGTCTGCAACAGATACAAATCTCTCACCTCCGAGGATCAGGTTTTAGTCTACGAGCTCATCGACGCAGCCGGTTCAGAGGGCGCGTGGCAGCAAGAAATCAAAAACCGCCTCAACCTCCAAGAAAATGCCATGCGGAAAGCGCTTAGGGAGCTGGAAGCCAAGCGCTTCATCAGACAGTTCACCACCGTTGAGAACACATCCAAGAAGATGTGGATCAAGTTCAACCTGCAGCCCTCAGCCCGTGCCACCGGCGGCCCATGGTACACTGACCAGTATCTTGACGAGGCTTTCATTGATATGCTGCAAACAGTAGTGGTGCGTATTATCAAGGACAAAGGCAGCTACAGGAGCACAGGCGAACGAAACACCCGAAGCGTCAGTCCCATCTTGCCAAAGAAAGGGGTCATCAAAGGTGGATTATCGGAGGCGGCGATGAAGAGCAAAAAGCGAACTGCGGACGCCATGTCTAGAGACGACACTGCTCCCGTGGTGGCCCCTGCACCCAAGGCCCGTAACACCATCCGCCTCCCTCTGCCTGCAGGCTATACTAATTATCCCACGGCCGAGGATATTACTACGGAAATAGTCCAGAAGAAGATAGCCAAAGGTCAGCCACTGAGGACGGAACACGTCCAGGAGCTGATAGACATTCTTGTTTGGGAGAATCGGATTGAGGCAGTCAAGATGGGTGATCGTGTTGGTTATAGGGCTGTACGTATTTCTAAGCAGAACCCGGATATGGTCAAGCTAGATAGCGAGGATTTCTGGGAACCGAGAACTAATGGTTTGACGACCGTGCCTTGCGGTAAATGTCCTGTTTTCGAACTCTGCGAGGAGGGTGGACCTGTATGGGCGGGAGGATGTGAATACTTTGACAAATGGTTATCATAGTTCAATGGAAACAGACAGACAGAACCGGCGGGGGCCTTTGGTCTTTCCTATTATTTCTTGATATCATTGCATGGCACGGCGTCTCATGGAGAAGGGTTAGTCTTACAAAAAGAAATGGCAAGGAGATTTGGAGGGTCCTGCTATTAATATCGCACAGATAGTTAAAAATGCGAGACAATTATATTTGGCAATTATCCAGTCTGTGACGACTTGCTATTCTAGTTGTCTCGCAACCTGGTCCACTCCAGAAACTTTTGAGCACTTGAGAGCCTATGTCGATGCTTAGAAGAAAGCAAGAGAGCGTGACATCATATATCAAGTAGAGATCCAATGTTACACATAATGAATATGGAAAACCGCGGGCTTTCATTTTAGTTCGGCAGCTCGCCAGCATCGACAATGGTTGGTCGCTTGCCATACTTGATAGCACCACTCTGAGAGCCCGTAGCCTCGAGGGCTTTAACAATCTTTATGGAATCCTCGTCTGCAACGGTGCCAAAAGGGACGTGGCGGCCATCAAGCCATTTGGTCTTAACAGTAGTAATGAAGAATTGAGAACCATTGCTGTTGACATGTCAGCCTGAAACTAGCCCCCACCCAAGTCATTGGTGAAACAGGGAGATATCAATATGCGCATCATCTCGGATTCTGGAGTCAAAGTATGTGGGAGGCTTACGTGTTAGGACCGGCGTTAGCCATGGACAAGGTGTACGGATATTCGTGGGCAAGATCAGTTCGCTCGTCGGCGAATTTCTCGCCATAAATGGATTTGCCACCAGTGCCCTGTTATGCGCGTTAGCCCCAGTCAATCCTAGTTGAAGGACAGGTGTAAATCGGATTTAAGTGACATACATTGCCGCGGGTAAAGTCACCACCCTGAAGCATGAACTCAGGGATGATACGGTGGAAGGAGGAACCTTTGTAGCCAAAGCCCTTCTCGCCGGTGCAGAGAGCACGGAAGTTCTCAACGGTCTTGGGGACGTCCGATTGCCAGAGCTCCAAATTGATACGACCGCTCTGATCTACAGGTCATATTGTGGTTAGTTCCAATTCAATTAGAGAGTAGACATGGATGGCGCTGATAGCCATTGATAAACAATCGGTCTCTCAGTCAAGGAATCCGATTGCCTTGGTACATCCCACGCCGGATTCATCCAGATGACTCCAGACTGGATGCAGCTCCAGCTAAGATCAGATGAAGCAACCGTTATAGGAAGCTAGACAGGGTGAGATCAAATTTGACATACTCTTCACAGTGGCGGTGGGCTTATCGTTCTCCATCACAGGGCCCTCCCACTCGACGTCGAGGAACCTTGAGTAGTCGATTAGCTCTATCTGAGTGTTTATAGAGAACGAGGGTGACTTAGGTAGCTTACACCTTGATCGTATGCTCTTTCTTGGGAGACACCATTGTAATTGATGTTACAGAAAAGAATCGAACAGACGATTGTCTTGGTAGAGATGAAGAAAATGAGGATGTCTTTGGGAAGATGGAAGGTCGGAAGCAAGAGGATGAGGTTGAAAACGAGGAAGAGGAAGAAGAAAAAGCAGCGCGGGGCACTCGAAGGAGGGGTTGAAAGGCTTGTCTCATCATCTTCGCGGACTGGATTGGGATCTGTCTGAGGGAGGGGTCAGCTTAAGCTATAGAGCCAATCAAATAAGTAAAATGGAGAAAAAAAAAGCTCTTTCCGAGGGGGGCCAACAGGTGGGGTTGAGTTCTACTGCAGGTATTTTGGGTAGGTACTTTATACTCGTATACTGTAAAGGGGTTAACATGCTGTCGTCACTCACCCACTTGAGCGGGACTTCCCTCCCCAGGTTACCAAGTGCCTCCCTACCCTGGTAGCCCTGGCTGCTTGGGTACAACATACATGTACGAATCGAATAATGGAACCAACAAGAGCAAACAATTAGCACATAAGCTAAACGAATGAAATGCTTAAGAGAAACCATCGAAGAAGAAACAGAGAGAAGAAACAGGGAAACACCTGTAAAAAGGGATATGACAGGAGCGTAGAGGAAGAAGGGGGGTAAAAACACGTTTCTCCATCCTTCCCGCCAATTCGAAGTGAAGATGAACTTGCAGATCGAAGGGTATGGCATTCAGGGGTCTCGAGTACTCCGCCTATCCATGATTTCTCTGGTTGCTCCTAGGCTGTAGGCGACGGTGTCTTGGGTTGAAGTTATTTCCTTCACACATCTTGAGTTTCTAGGTCATTGCTACTGGTATTGATGTCAACCTGCTTCGATCTAGACCCATCAATGTAACTAGAGAGACTTTCAAGGCTCTTCTGTTTTGCGAGGAAAGACTATGAGCTCCTCGTCGGCCAATACGGGACTACCGCAGTATTCCTTGTGCCGAGCATGACAATGACGTGCTTCTAGGTATTGGCGATCGGACTGAATCCCACGTGCGTCTCCCTCTGTCGGATAGAGTAACCATTTTCTCTGAGCGAGATAAGGTGGCAGTATTTAACACCAAGACCACCATCCATGCTATCTACATGAAGAATAATGCTTTGGCTTCTTGCCACGCTTGTGGGATGAATGTGATGTTGTGCTCTGTGCTGTAGACTTGGATAGCTTGTAACGACTTCAACATGCAACAAGCATCCCACTAGAGACGCATGCAATGCCTATACTTCACTCATCAGCGAGGCGGAGGCGGACGATCGGGGCCAAAGCTGCATGTCCACCCCACTCCCACTTATTCGATCCTTCAAAAGTTCGGCATGCTTCGGTCTGACAAGGACGGATGGAATTGGGCAGCTTGCCAATGGCCTTGCGTTCGCCTTTATGGTTGTCGGACAGATACCGCCCATAGGAATTTTGAGGGGAAAAGAGAGTTGTCGGCTCAGACGAACAAGTGTATAGCAAATCGATCGTCACTAAACTCTCGATGCCAGCCGGGTCCGACTCTGCTTAGAGCTCCGGGAGTAAAATTGGAAAATTAATAGTGACACAGGAAAATACTCTTTGCGTACCTTGTAAGGAAGAACTATAAGTATTGCAGATTGAATCGTATACTATAACGGAATGGGGAAAAGGCAGGATAGAGGAAGCACAAGCTCTAATAACTCACAAGCGGATGTTAACGTTTGTCTGACCTGGTACTGACAATAGCTAACGACTTCAAGGTCTTCAAATTTTTTGATTCTCTAGCTCAGGGCTTTCAAGAGTCGAGTTGTTATGGATCACGCAAAAACTTGGCCCGAGCGCTGAAGAATACGTATACCTAATGAAGTTGGACCGACTCCCGACATGGATCTCAGTGCTCATAGTGTCAACATTGAATACTCAGCGAAGTTCCACTATATCTTAGGTAATCTTGGGTTATGTATGTACATAACGTCCACGGGTGCTACCTACAACACACATATACTGATCTATATCTCTCTCGAAGTTAGCTATATACGTGATCTTATAAATGTCTCGATATTATATTCAAATGATAATTTGGTTCGGAGATATTCGCGGGTTCATATGTACATGTAATCCATAGAGAATACGCTGATGAAAAAGTATGTACAGTAACTGGTAAGCTATGTAGAGCCACGTGATCTCCAATATTAGGCGCTGACGTAAGACATTATACACAATAGGTACATCATGAATGGCTCCAGGTGGTCCTTGCGCTGTCGGGCAGCCCTTTGTCAGGGGTGCCGAAAGTGCGAAAGGTCCAAGTGTCTGATTTTGGTGCATTCCCAATTGATTACCTAGGTAGGTATGTATTCAACACTCACACTCCGAAGCCCAAACTCAAAACAATAGCTTGGTCAAACTGCCGCGATCCTTCCTAAACTCTTCTTCTTACATCAATCATTTCGTCCTTAATTACCGACCTCTTTCCTCGGCGTCCCTTATTGGGACGGAAAAGCCGCAGCCTAAGATGGACTTCAATAGTCTGAAAGACCAGGTGGCCAACTTGACTCTATATGACCTCAAGGCTGGCGTCCGTAAGGTCCAAAATGGTAAGTTTCCTCTTGCGCTAGATGCGATTCTACAGAATCCTAGGTGCTGATATCTACTACCTACAGCCGTTATGAATTACACCGAAATGGAAGCCAAGGTTGGTACCTTCAATCGACCCTGACCGGGGAAACAACTCACGTTAACTTTGGGCGCGCAATAGGTGCGAGAAGCTACCAATAATGAACCATGGGGCGCATCTTCGACTCTCATGCAAGAAATTGCCAACGGCACATTCAACTAGTACGCCATCATCATACCCTCCAACTCGTCACCATGCTCACATAGGTGCCCATTAGTCAAACCCTTAATGAAATTATGCCCATGATCTATCGACGCTTCACCGAGAAGTCTGCAGAAGAGTGGAGGCAGATCTATAAGTCACTTCAACTACTCGAGTTTCTAATCAAGCACGGTTCTGAGCGCGTCATCGACGATGCGCGCGGCCACATCACACTCTTAAAAATGCTACGTCAATTCCACTACATTGACCAGAACGGTAAAGATCAAGGCATCAACGTTCGAAATCGCGCCAAGGAGCTCGCGGAACTCCTAGGCGATGTTGACCGAATCCGCGCGGAGCGGAAAAAGGCCAGAGCCAACAAGACCAAGTATACAGGCGTGGAGGGCGGCACCATGGGTGGTTTCTCCAGTAGTAGCCGCTATGGTGGCTTTGGTAGCGAATCTGGCGGTTACGGGGGCTCATCTTCTGGATACGGTGGCTACTCCGGCGGCGTCTACGGGGACGGCGGCGGGTTTGGGGGCCAGTCTGACGATTGGAGGGATGCGGGTAGTAGCCGCGCAGACAAATTCGAGGAGTACGACGAGTTTGATGAGGGATCCACGCCGTCAAGTTCCTCGAGGGCGAAGCGACCTGAACGAACCGAGAGGATTGGCGTCAAGAAAACCACCCCAGCTGAACCGCCGAAGAAAAAAGAGCCCGAGGTCGACCTATTCTCCTTTGACGAACCCGAACCTACAACAACTACTTCCGCCGCGACGCCTACTCCACCAAATGGCCCCTCTGCTTTGGCCTCACTATCAACGACAAACAACGATGATGATGATTTTGATGACTTCCAATCAGCAACACCTGCACCCTCGAACAACATTGGCCTCCCGTCACCGATGGTGACGTCGAGCGCTCAATCTACAGCGCAATTCGCTGCACCAAAACCTTTGTCTGCGCCGCAGCAAGCCAATCTAAGTGACATGATGTCGTCAATCTCACCTCCCGCAAGCTCTACCACAACACCTGCGGCAAACTATTCATCTTTCAACATACCCACGGCTACCGGTTCATCTATACAGGCGCCAAAGCCGACCACTAGTTACCAGGCGGCGACACCTGATTATTACCAATCAGTTCAAGTAGCGCAGCCCACGGGATCATCAATTTCCGCAATGTCATCCGTATCATCACCATCTGGCCTATCAGCACTCAATAAACCAGCTGCTCCAGTGACCGCAAAGCCGACAACTGGGGGTGATCCCTTTGCAAATCTCTGGGGTCAGGCTGGTAGTGGTGTGAAGAAAACAAGCACGACGGCAGCTGGACCAAAGATGGGCCAACTTGCTAAAGAGAAAACCAGTGCCTCGCTCTGGGGTGCGCCCGCAGCAACTACATCAAAGCCCATAGGTAACCCGGGTGGGTCGGCAAACACGACGACTGGGAGCAGCGGCCTAGACGACTTATTAGGATGAAGGACTGGGCTGGCCTAGAGTGAGGCCACGGCCACGACCAAGTTTATGCTAATAAAAGACCAAAGACTCTGTATATCAAACCGGCACTTGCAAAGTGGGTCAATATCTAGTTTTAGGAAGCTGGTTGCCGTCGAAAAATGCTTTTTTTTTCTCGTTTTTCTGAGTTGAATGCCAAATACCGACTTGACACTTTCACATAAAGGCGTCGAGGAGTAAAAAGATTAGGAACAATCCAACAAGATCAAGTTGCAGACAAATTTCCCAATCTAAAAAATTCACTCGTGAAAACTAACCAATGCACCCTATGTTAGGTACCTGAGGGAAACGAAGAATAAACATACGACTTTAGAGATATGATATCTCACCTCAACTCAACTATAATAACATCGATTACATTACTGATGTTTCAGGCCGGGATTCATACGATTAATAATGATAGGTTTTCCAAGCTTCAACTATTTCTTGCTAATCTCCACTGAAGCTCGATTGGCTATCGGTGAAGCTTCAGACTCTAATATAACTGCATGACGAGAGAGCCGCCTTACCAAGCTCACGGGCTTGAATATGTTGTACACAGATCCATGGTTCTACAGTAGAAGATCGATCTGCCAACCTATTGGTCAACATCCTAGAGACTGTTCGAGACAAAACAACATTATACCCTTGTTTGTATGCATAGTGTATGCCCCATTTCAGCGGCTATATATTACTAGAATACACACACATAGAACGATTGACTGCTAACCGCGACTCGCGCTTAAGACCCTTGACCGACCCACCGATCTCACTTCGCCTCAACTAAGCCATTAGCCAACCAGAATTCTCCGTCCACCAAGTCAAATGGTACAGTTGAGACGACGCTAAGCGACCACAACCCGATTGGCAAATCATGACCAGTATTCATAGCAGTGAAATCCAGGTTATCATGAGTTCCCAGTACGATGTTCCCGGTAAACAAGTCGAAGGTTGTTTAGAATTGTATAATGCCGTAAGCGCAGAAACGATCATCTCTTTCCCGATTGGGCACACCAGCGCGTCCTGATTCCCGCCATCCGCACAAAGTGCCGACAAGATGTCTGCAGAAATATTAATGTGGATGGTAACATACGAGCAATATGAGCCAAGATATGGCTTCTCAATGACAGAAGCTAGGGTTCCTTGTCGTCAGAGCTTAATCAAGATGCAGGCGACTAAACAATAGCCCCAGACAGATTTAGATCATACGAATACTCGATATGATAATCAATAGGTATTTAAGATGTAGAGCTCCCCCAAGGATGCGTATTTCACTTTCTCGTACCTCACGAACAACTTGATCTCTCACTGCAATCTCCATCTTTTCCTATATATTTCCTTCTTTTTTTTCCCTTTTCTCCTTACTGTCTCTCTTTTCTGGGGGGTTCACGAGGTATCACACAGATAACGAACGGTCTTTAGGTTTTGACGTCTCTTTCTTCGGGTCATACAAACGAATTTCCTTCTCACGATCTTCTCGAATTCTCCCTCATATCGCAGTAGACCTGCTTCGGTCCTCAACTTCAATCTCGGACCTACCTCGCTTACAGTTTCTTCTCCCGGTCTCAAGCCGACATTCATTCACAATTCGCGCCTCAACCCCCCCAGCGTCTATTCCATTCCCGCGACGGCGTTTTCCTATACGCACCATCCTTAATCTAGACAAGCCTCGCCCAAAGCTCTCGCTCATTACTGATTTCGAGACGAGTATCCCCTTAAAAATGCGTTTCCAAGCCCCCCAGCTCGGCGCCCTAGGCGTAACCTTTACAGCTTTCCGAGCTATGCAGTTTGTTTCGCTCGTTGCTATCATTGGTATAACTGCCAACTTCATCAACGAAATTGTGACTTCTCAACGTGATGCGCCAGATGTGCTCGTTGGCACTCTCGCCGTGGTACGTATACACAATTTCAGCACAATAACAGGTTCCTAACTTAGTCTCTCCACAGGCAAGCATCGCGACACTCTATGTATCGATTTCTTACATTCTTTACTATGACAGTCTCCTCCCTCTCCTTGTCACTGGGGGAATAGATCTCGTACTCCTTGTAGCGGCGATTGTGGTCGCCGTCACTATCGGAAAACCCCTATCCATGCTCAAGTGCGAACTACTCCCTCAGCCCACCCCTCCCGCTCAGACGTTCACCATGTCTATCTCGGCGCGTGACTACGCTTCTGTAGCTGCCAAGTATAATAACTACTTGGCCCTGATTACGACCGACCAGCCTCACTGCTATGAGATTAAAGCAGTCTGGGGCTTGAGCATTGCGCTATGTGTGCTGTTTGCCTTCTCAGCTGTCATATGTGTCGGGCTCTGGCGCCGCACCAAGTCCGGTGCTGCAGCTCCTCCCAAGGACATCGAAGGTTAGGGGCGCGCCGGCGCGCGCGGGAATTCTAGAGGGGTGATTCCAATCGAGAAATCTGAAATGAATTTCGGTCAGGTCCAACATATTTCGGGGCCAACCGCACTTGGAACCCGGCTCCTGGGCGGAAAGACATCCGGACTTGGTCCTCCTCTCACAGCACCTGAACACGCGCGTCGCCCCCCTATTCTTCAGTCCATCGATGAAGATGTTCGACCCGTTCCACCACCCCCTGTCGTGGTACACGCAAATTCGGGTCCGACTATTATCACGAGTCAACCCCTCTCTAGCAACTTTCTTCCTCCTGTGTCTACCATCGTGCCCTCCACAGCTAGCACTTCTTTCGATCCACCTAATTCACCGAGAGAAGACTACATACCTATTGTCCATCAGCCTTCTATCAGCCATGCCAAAACTAGGACCAACATAGCCTCCCCTCCTATCGCAGTTGTAATTCCACCCACACCTAGCGACAACGGCTTCACTCCGATCACGCCAACTCCGGCATCGCCTAGGCTCAAAGGATTTCGACTCAGTAGAGCGCCGCCACTACCTCGAGATGCCCTTGGAATACCAATAGGTACGAAATTTATTGTCTCGAAGAGCAAGAAGGCCCAGGTTAAGGAGGTTGATGACGAGGTCATGCCTTTAAGCCCAACCAGTGGCCGAGATACTGAGGCGCAATCATCCAAACAAAAGCCGAAACGGAAGACTCTCTGGGGTGTGATTGAAGGATGGTGGGACTTGGGGTTGCTTGAGCGAGGGAAGAGTTTGAGGCGCAAGGCTTGACAAGTTGACGAATAAATGAATACGTGTAGTGTGACGGAGTGAAATGTAATGTAATGTGTGGTTGATTGGTAATAGGATGGGAGTTTTTTTGATTTCGGACATTAGGCAAGAAAAGTATTGGAATAGATTGGGCTCAGCAGTAGGAATTATTAATAATTGTCTTGGGTATAAAAGCATAGTATCAAAACTAATGAACTTGGTTATTTTCCTCTTTCGCAAGCAATTACGACAGTTGGTGCGGGTGTACCGGTCCTGCAGGTTTCCAACCAACAGGAGACCTTGTAGAAGCGCTACGCCCCAGGCATCCGGGCCCTATTCAGAAGAGTGGTGGTGAAACCGGTAACATACAATAAATGATCCGAGACATCGCCCTCTTCAATCTGCTAGGTTTAAAGTGTTCATCATCTATTCGCCCGATATCGAAAATGGCAGAATGTAACGTATGTCGTAACTTTACTCCTCTACCAGGGCCATCGGGCGGCTTTATCAATGGCGGTGATGGCCGTTCCCTAGAAGCATCGTCACATAATTGCTTGATATGCTCAATTCTTTGGGAAGGTCTGTCTGTGTTCTGCCAAGTAGCCCTTACTGAAGTGCAGTGGATGGCTTTTAATGCCATGGAAGATTTACCGAGGCTACAATATCGGCTAGATAATGGGTATTGGATTGGCTTGCATTTCTACACCAAAAGCAGTACGTCTACGTTTAAGCCTTGGGAAGCGATACCAAGCTGAAATTACCACCAGGCGAGTCCACTCTGGCTGAGAAATTTACACCCTGGAAAGACCTGCCCCGATACACCGGATGCACTTCAAATCTAGAACAGGCGAGAAGCTGGCTTCGAGAATGCGACAAGAACCACGACAAATGTAATACTAGTCCACTACTTGATTATCTACCCACCAGGGTCTTGGATGTTTCACTCGAAGAAGATAGAGTCTTCGTTGCCGAGGGGAATACATGTCCGAGAGGACCTTATATCGCCTTGAGTCACTGCTGGGGTAATTTCATGCCCATTCAAACGACCGCCTTGTCTTTGCCTGTCTTCCGAACTCAGGGGATACATTTGGGGTCTTTACCCAAGACATTTCAGGAGGCAGTATTTATCACGAGATTTCTTGGATATTCCTATCTTTGGATCGATTCATTCTGCATCATTCAACATGACAGGGAAGACTGGGCGAGAGAGGCTCCACGCATGGCCGACGTCTATAGCAACTCGCATCTGACAATTGCCGCCATATCGTCTGCAGATTGTACCGGGGGGCTATTCCATCAGAATAATGAACGCCAAGTCAAGTATGCGATCAAGCGCGAACTTGAAGATGGTACTACAATAGAGCTATATGTACGTCCAGCGCTGGACCATTCGCCATATGAGCACGGCGCCCTTTTACCCTCAAACCCACTATATCCAACACCTTTGCTCAACCGGGCTTGGTTCTTTCAAGGTCAGTCAGCTAGTTCAATTGCCTTTAGACTAATTTCTTTTCTTTTTAGTTAACGTAAATGAATCACAGAGCACGTATTCTCGCGCCGTATATTGTTCTTTACGAACTGGGAGATCGTCTGGCAATGTCACCAGCTGAACACCTGCATCTGTGAAGTACGCAATTATAGGGACATCGCACAAAATCCAATAATAAGGAGCGGCCTTAGAAATGAACTTCCCGGGGGAAACATGTTTCGTCTGCACTCGTTGTGGGCCTCCATCATCAGAGCTTACACAGAACGACAACTTACGTACGACTCAGATAAACTAGCAGCTTTGGCCGCGATTGCAGGGCTAATGTCAAATACGGCATTAGGAAGGTATATAAGTGGTCTCTGGGAGTCAAGTCTCGTCCCCTGTTTGTTATGGACAGTTTCCCGGCCGGCTTTGGAAAATGATATGCCCTTGAGACGCAGTACAGACGCATCCATGCCGTCGTGGTCTTGGGCAAGTATAATCGGTCCAGTGAGTATCTCAGAGGATGGCCGCGCAACACAAGGCTTTGAAATAATCAATATCATATACGAACAAGAAGAAGCAAGCTCACTTGTGGAAGCAAGTGCTAGGGTCATCATGGTTCGAGGCATGGTATGTGAGTGCAGAGCTTGGTACCCAGGTCCGAATTATGACAGCGACATGAGTACGTTCCATAGACGGCCTCTGCAAGAGGTTAGCACGGAACGGGAATGTGCTTTTACTGTAGATATCGCCTCCGAAGTTACTTATGGTTGGGGAGAGGCAATGAAAGTCTACCTATTGAGAATCACTAGAGACAAGGGTATCGTCCTTTGCAAGCTAGACAACGAAGAGGATGCATATCGAAGAATAGGCATCTTCGGGGGTAACAACTTGGGCGAAATGCAATTTACTTCAGCAGTCCTTAAGCTAATATGAATTATAATAGCCAAATGAAACCCTCACATTTCCGTCTTTCGTGATTATTATACAGACTCATTATAGATTCCCCACACTGTGACGTCCTTTGTCCCAAACAAGAGCTTTAAGTAATATGTTATGGGAAAGATAGACGGACACGTTTCGAGAAGCTGGTATCTTCTTGAAGAATCCTCTTTCTCTTGGACTTCCCACGACAGGCGGCTGCCGGGGCTAATATCTTCCTCTTCCTCGGGCCGGGACCGGTCAACTTCTGTAGTAAAGCCGACAAAAACCCACCATCGGCCTTTGCCTCATTCCTATCGATCCTCTTTTCATCCTGCAGGGAATACTTGCTGAACTCGTTAAAATTGGACCAGTCCCATATTTCGACCTTCTTTCTTATACGCCTGGCATCAATATAGTCAATGATGTTGACCAGAACCTTCTTTAACTCTCGCCTACAATCGGTGATGGTATCACGCGGATCAACACCAATCTCTCGGCACATATTCTGGTATATATCCAACTTTGATCTCTCATCCAGAGACCCTTTGCTGAGTTCAGGGATGGTATGCGACGGCCCTGCAACATTATCTAGCTGCGAAGAGTAGTAAAACTTCAGCTCATCACAAATCGCCTTGGTGCGCTCTCTCCGGTATTCTTGTGATCCGGAGACCAAGCCTTGAGAAGATGCAAATCGATGGAATTCGTCATCGAAGGATGCGCTGTTGTCAGGCACGAAGTCTGGGAATTGGTCAAAGTAAGACTGTGACGCAGGGGGCGGCATCAACGCAGCATCAGCCTCGAATTTGACGCGAGCCGCATCCGTTGAGTCTCCCGAGGATATAGGGCTTTCGACAGACACTAAATCCCGTGCTTCACCGTCTATATGACTCTGATTAGGGGGGGTAGTGTTGCCAACAAATGCGAGGGCGCTATCATAGGTGTCGAAGCCCTTGAATACAGCTTTTGAAAATTTTGAGACTTGTCGCTCACATTCTTCCCAACTATGGTACACTCCAGGCTTCCTACCGACTCGGACAGCGTAATAGTTTGGCCTTTTGTGCTTGGCCATCTCTCATGTCCTAGATGATTGTATCGTTGTGTTTGACTGACAACACTTTTTGACGCGTTGACGCGTCTTATTATTATTGCATATCGGAACGAGCTCTTTAACAGAATACCCGATACACGCATGCATGCAAGTAAGTTGTTGACTTAATCATAATTTCTTATTCCATCTACGAAGTATATATGCTATTAATGACTTTTGGTCAATATAATGCAACTGAAGGGCAGATGGAGCGCCTCTTCCTACTTAAAATATAGGTGCATCAGTCTATAATTCACTCTGGTGAAGAACAGATCGCTTAGGCTTAGGTACCGTAGCGGGAGAATGTGGTTTGCAGAAACCATTACCCGTACGAAAAAAGCGTTACCCGTACTAAAAAAGCGTTGTTGGTAACGTGTATTATGTTGCTCTAATTGGTTAGAATAAGTGGTGCCGTGCTATGTTGCATGGTGTCGCATATGTTGCGTTACCCCATTATTATTTCGCCGTTACGTATATAGAATTAAGTTGCGGTAATATTTTTAACGAATAGGAATGGGCTGGCCACCCGGACCTGTTAGCTCAGTGGTAACGTGCGTTGCACGCATGCTGCGGGGCTACAGGTTCGAGTGGCAGCCTTTTTAAATTTTTTTTAAATTCGCCCCACATCTTAAAAACCAACCAATCAAAAGCTAGGAATTGCGCAACCCTTTTTTTCAAAATAATGGTTTTTTTTATGGTAACGCAACTTCGTAACGAATTTGCGTTACACCTTCTATGAAATGGCTGTTAGTGGAAAAAATGGTAATTTCAAGTTAGGTATTCCCGCTGCGGTACATACCTCTCTTGTATGCATCTGGAGGAGTTTATGCTTGCATTATTACGGGTTTCTCAAGCATCTCTTCTCAGGGGTTGAAAAGTGTGACCAAGCGGCATCTATACCTACGCTGTTACGTCCATGGTTGTGCATTAGGTACCTACTTTAGGTAGGTACATGTACGTCTTAGCTCTAGGGTTACCTACTTTCTTGTTGTAGGATTATCAACGTTTTGCCTGCGGAAATAACGTTAAAGCGGGTAATTAACAAGTCCGAAGCAAAAGCAAAGCGTTAGGAGAATAATAATGCTCACACACTACGTACTTAGTTCTGAGAGATATAGATATTGTGATTTGAAATTCATGGATTTTGTAAACGCCGCTAAATGATAGGATTGAATCAGCATCAAGTCCCCATATGTATGTCGAAATCTTCATCCTGCAAGCCTCGTACAGGAGCCTAACTTCATCTTGGCTTTTCGTAACCAGTATCTTCTACCCTAGCGCTCTTTACATCTCATAAAACTTCTCTACAGATTTTGATCTCTGGCATCCACGTAGGTATGTATAAGAGTACTGGTGCCCAATCCGCCTAATTTAATTGCCTTAGACGCTTTAGCCTTTGGGGCCAAATTCCCATCTTCCCAGGCGACAGGATGCCATGCGGATCTAAGGACTCCTATTAACGAGTTAGAAGATATATTATAAACCGTAATCAAATATATGGTAGACTTCCCTTCAATGTTTCGACAAAGCGGCGGTAAGCGTGGTTGTTGAAGTCGAAGAGCTCTGCGTTCAAATCTGCTGAGTATTAGTTGCGTCTTCTTTAACCAGTACGGAGTAAACTTGCCCATGTGGTTGATATGCGCTCGGTATTTAGCAAAGCCTCGCCTACTGCCTTCCTCGAAAAGCTTATGGAACACCCTGTCTACACCAGTTCTCTGCTCTAGACTAGTCTTGTCGAAGCAGAGCATAGTGACAAAGATAGCATACCGCTCATGCATAAAGAAGTCGCAAAGGAAATCGAAACCTTGCTCTGCACAGATGCCTTTGGCTACCCTCGCCCACTCTAGCACGGTCTTGCCGTCTAGGGGTATAATGGGAGAATACGCCCCATGAGCTCCAACCGAATTGTTCCGGAGATTGTAGTAGTTTACCATGGGCATATTCCACATGCTTGGTATTCCTACCCTCATGCCACCATACAGTGGAGAAACGGACGTCGCTTCGAGAAGACCACCATTTTCACCAGTGAATAAGACCTGGCGGAGACGCCCGACAGGGGCGTCCTTAGCTACCACCCGCTGTACTTCGTCGAACTGGGCCTTTATGACCTCCGTCGGACCGTAGAGCCCGAACTTCACAGTCCAAATGCCGGTATCCAGATCTTCTTGCATCTCCTTTAGTCTCCAGTCGGGAATTGGACCCTTGCCTTGCCACCACTCCGAATGCTTGCCGAACATAGTAGCCCACTCCGCGATATAGAATACGTATACCATATACGGCAGAGTACCATTACGCCGGAGTTCCCCGAAGACGTCGACTATGGTCTCGATATGCTCAAATTCGGGCACATCAAAGGAGCAGGCCATGTAAGCCTGCGGTTGAGGTGTTAAATTGATACCCATCTTGGTGACTATGCCAAGATTGCTCTGTAGGAAGAGTCCGTCGATCGTAGGCCCAAAAGTTAATTTTGTTATATGCGCCGACGGCGAGTTGGACATGGCAAACTGACCAGTGCGGACAACGTCACCATCCGCAAGCACAACCTCCATGCCCGCCACATTTTCGTGATGTACACCAGTTGGAATAAATCCCAAGCCTCTGTCGAGAGTCTACGGTTGTCAAAATCAAGCCTTCCTTTGACCGTTCAAGGTAGAAACCTACGTTACCAATAACACTGCCCCATCCGAGCGATGCCGTGCTTGGCCAGACCTTGAGTTTGTTCTTTGCGCAATACTCATAAAGATCTCCAAAGGTAACTCCAGGTTCGACGACTGCGTAACTGAACTTTTCGTTTACTTCTATAATTTTATTCATTCGATGTAAATCCAGAGCAATGCACCCGGAAACACGTGGCGCAGGTCCGCCATATCTGCTCGTTCTATCAGCCTTTCGTATGCACTTTTGCCATTATCGCAGTAATTCTAAACAAGGTAATACCCTAGGTTTTTCCCCCGGGAAAAGGTCCAGACTGGTATTTTATACTCATTTACTACCCTAAGTAAGGCTTGTAATTCCGGTACGGAGGACGGACTACCCCGTAGTTAACAGTTGAACACCATGTAATCAAGCTCCAACATCTAATGGGATTATTCCTTACCAGACTGCCGCACTCGGCACGTTTCTTCCGTGCCCCGACTCCGGGATTTCATAAGGGTCGACATATTCCTTTAAGCCTTCGCCAGTGAAGACGGCATCTTCCCCAAGAGTCCCAATGAGTTGTTTTAGAGCCAAGTCAAAATCCTCTTGAGATATATCTGGGGGCAGAATTGTTTCTATCTTTTCAAAGAGCGGCTTCGAGAACGCCTCATCGTGTGCCGCCTGGTATAGGGGATCGGAGTACTTGAGAGGTATGTTGATAGTCATGTTGTCTGTATTTACATGAATTTCACTTGTGCAAACAATTTACCTCTTCAACATTATCACAGATACCAGGTCCACGTAGTGGCTCCCTTTTATTCCCGGCTCATCTACAGTTCGGTCCGAGGTGCTCAGGATTACTCTGCCTGATATGCGGAGATAACAACGGCCCACTCAGACCGGGGGTATTCTATATGGATATGGTCAGTTTCCCCAACTTAAGATTCGGCAGTTGTATGGAAATCTACGGTAATCCTTTAGGTAGGCAATATGGGAACTGTAAACCTTTGTCTTTAAAGCGGTCTATGTTACTAATATTAATTGATTTTTTATTTGGTATTTAAGGTATGTATCTATTTATTACATCTCAGCCGGGAGATCAATGAGTAGCTATATAAACGAACTCCATGTTACGGAAACAATACAGCAAAGGCATAATAAACAGGAATAAACAAAACACCAAATTGCGCCTGTAGCCACTCATGATTATCCTCAGCCTCATATTCTACTTGTTCGTTCTAGATGTGCAGAAGACGTCCAATCCAGGCAGGAATGACATCCGACAGGCTCAACGCGACGGAATCTGTCAAGTACAAGTAATAAACAAGAGACATGTACATGATAAGGAATGGGAAACCGATAACAATCTGAGGCGATAAAGTCTTGCCCCTTGAGGAGTATACGTCCGCGATATTGTAGACAAAAGTTCCGGCCCAGAGGAGGATAATAAAGAAATGGGCGAACAGTTGACGGAAGTAACCTCCGCCTAATAAATACCCAGTGTACAGCATCAGGGGGAGTGCGCCGATGACCAAGGCATGCCAAAATGACTTTCTAAGCAGCGAGGATGAATACACGACTATCATCCGAATCAAGCCAAAGAGTCCATTTGGGTCTTTGCGAGGAAGAGTTTTCATGTGTTGGTCTAAGGTTATGGCTTCGATCAGTCCATCCTCTGGGTATATGAGACCCTGATAGTAGACAACCACGCACTTTGAGAGCTCGACGACCATCTGGCCCTCGACGTCGGTTCTCTGCTCTTCCCAATGCGACCCTCTTACCTGATCCAGCTCATCCGGTATGCCCTTTCCTACATTATGGGGTTTGTAGCGTGTGACTTTAGGGAACACAGCATACCTGATCTTGGCGCCACGGATTCGGTGGTATTCCATTTCGTTGTACTCCTTTTGGTCTTTAGGAATCTGGATGGTTTGTCCAGAACGATTTACAGTCGACTTACCCTGCATAGCGGCAGTGACGTATTCTCTCCAGTATCTATCCTGTTCCGCCCAGTATCCTTTAGACTCGCGGTACGGTCGCATATCGGCCTGATGTTCCAACGACCAGTCCATGCGAGCACCGGGCGTGGCGGATAAGAAATGGAAGATGGAAGGCGAAACGGCCATACAGACCTGAATCATGCCCGCGTACGAAAGAATACTGTGAATTTCTTGTGTGAAAGACGCCAATGAGTAATCTGCCCTCGTGTCTCCGCGAACCAGCTTGAGAACGTTAAGTAGTGGCAGGAAGATCTTTACAGTCCTGGCTGCCAAGTCATCGATCTGAGGCCAGAAATCATGCGGCAATAAACGCCCTTGTACGTCATACCCCGAAATTATGGAACGAACAGTCTTGCGACCATAGCCTAAGCAGCAGCATGTTAATATATTAACCAAACAACTAGAATTCAACTTTGGGGGGGTCACAAACCTTCCTTGTCCAAAAATTTGAGATCTTGTCTTTGCAGTTCTTCTTCGATTTCCTTATTAGCTCCAAACAGCAGCTCATTAAAGATCCTCTTTTCCATAATCTGAGCGAGAACTCCGACTATAAACCACCGACGGTGCACGGGGTTGTTAAGCGTTGTTGGCCATCCCTGATGATCCAGATCTTCATGGGCCACGAGACGGGCGTATTGGGTAAACTGTGGAGTCAAGTTTGATGCCCAAATTTGACCAGAGGCTTCCTCGGTTCTACCCTGGATATACGCCAAACTAATGTTGCCGTCGAACCACTTCGTTGCGAATTCGACGGTTAGGTGGTAAAGGTTATCGAGGTGCGTCTTGTAGAAGGCATCGTCATAGTCTTTAGGGTGGTGATTGCGTTCAAAGAGATCTTCAAAATCGATGCGCGCAGGACGAATGTTTTTCTTTAATTCCTCAGTCATTCTGTACGGACGGTCAGATCGAACACGTTTGGTTCTGTCGCTCTCGCTCGGAACGACGTCTGAACCATCGTCCGAATCAACAGCTTCGGCTTCCACAATATCACTTATCCGCCATTCTTCCCAACGTCCCTGCTTCTTGGCCGCCCTAACGTGTTTGCGGAAAGGCCCCCATTTCCTGTCAGGATCGCCGAAAAGTACTGAATTGACGGCTTCAAGGAAATTCTTAGGGTAGTCTCGTGCCTCAGGCGCATGATACAGGGCTTGGGCGGGCGCAATTTTATCTTCAGTGGCCTTCGATAAACCACTGAAAAGTAAGGGTGTCGTCCTAGATTTCGACATGGTTGTTGTGTTGTGTATGTAAAGCAGTTTCTATAACTAAGCTATTGCTGATCTTTTTAGTACAGACCGGTACAAGGTAAAGCTCCTGTGGATTAATAGATTGTCTAAGCAAAGCTTGGTGAAGAAAAAAAAAGAGGCTCATGGGAGCCGGGTTAAATGCACAATTAATTTTAGCAGTGTATAGAAGCTGTATGAAATGGATAAAGCTGATGAATCTGACAAAGCACAATGCTCCAAGACAATGTTCCAAAATTTAAGCCATGGTTAGATGTTTCCATTTGTTCTCTTGCCGGATTCAGTTGTTCTATGAAAGGTGACATTCCAGTGCTGAAAGCAGTGTACTGGCAAGTCGATTTCTTTTGTGCAGACAACTCACAAACTCGGATTTTCCTATTCATGCAGACAGAGAAACAGTGAATAAGAGAAGATTCCAAAAGAAGTTTGATTCGAAATAGATATCTGTATATCTAAAAGGTTGTATCAAAGCGTTAAATAAACCTTGCTAGCCTTTTGGTGATTCTGTGTCAGCGTTTCCAATGTCCATACATGAAAGGAGACATCTAAACTATGAATTGTCTTGTAAATTCAGTCAGATTCAGAAAGGTTTTAACCAGAAAATGCGAGATACCTGTCCCATTGCTCAGTCTTAAGCTACTAGCTGACGTGGTATTGCTGAGCTTGACTGGGGACCTCGAAGATAGGTTGGTTGTGGTTTATGGTTTGCTGGGGCTGAACATAAGAATTTCCAGTAGGCTCAGAAGAAAGGGGAGATGGCGAGACTGGAGGGTAAACCCCTTGATGAGCTGTAGAGACGGTCTGTTGAGGGTAGACCGGCGTGGCTTGGGGTTGCATCTGAAACTTCTCCCCGCCGGTAGGCAGTCCCGCGGCGATGTGGGCATGGCTGGATGCCGAGTTAAGTGGCATGGCTTTAAGGCCGACTTTCCGGTGGCGATGGAGCATGACACCGTGGATCGAAAGCGAAATGACATATAGAAGACTAATTTTGACATGTTAGTACACATACGCTGGCGAGTCGCAGTTCAGTAACTCACAATTCGACGCCACCGAGGCCTGCCGCCGCAGCAAGGCATGCAGCGTATGTCGTAACCGCAGTATCATAGTCGCTCAAATCATAATACCCTTCGTAGTAGTCGCTATAGGATTTGTAGTATACAAATGCGGCGGCAACTTGAGCAGCAAGTATGGCAAATGAGATGAGCCAAAAGATGACGAGGAAAATGTCCAAGCCGAGTATAGCCCAGTAGTTGTAGGCGTTTGGGGGACCAAAATGCGCAACAAGGCAGTAGATACTAGTGATAAGGGTTGCAATAGCCTAAGAATCCTGTCAGTCTCGGCTCGCTTTGCTGGGACATACCATCGGGATTGCATACAGTAAAGAGCATCAGAGCATCTCCGGCAAAGACAAGATAGGCGATACCAAATGCGCACAGTCCCAAACAGATAATACTGATGAGTAGCTGGATTATTCGGATAGCAGCGAATCCTTTGGGATAGAGAGGGATATGCTCCTTACCAGGAGCCCGCTGGTTGGAATACTTTGATAATGGCTGCTCCATGACAGTAGACGGAGAAATAACAGTACTATTGAAATGTCTCGACGAACAGTAGATAAAAATCGGAGAGAGAAAGATGGGACATTCGTCGAGTCGGAAATGGGGGGCTCATCTCGCTCATATGCATTCATGGACCCTGTCTATAACCACGAGGCCTAACTTGAGTCGTGACCGTATGCCTACCTATGACATTAGCTTGCTTCATGATAGCTAGGCGAAAGGCAGATTTCACCAATTATCTTGCATAAGGGTGCTAGTAGCTGAAGAGCCATAAAAGGCTACCCATGCAGCAGATAGAATAAGTATTGAGGGACTGGTGAGCTTGGAGAGTCAAAAGTCCCTTGACTGGGACAGGGATAACTGAGAAATAGGGACTGCCGCTCAAGACGCTTGGATACTCTAAGACTAGGGATAGAGAGGAAACGTTGCGGCTTCATAGTGGCACCCTATCAACTATCACTACTAATACAGCAATAGAGGTTTAGGTAGATCTTTTTTTGCGGCTGAAATTAGGGCCTTGGATTGGAAGATGTAGAATGCGTATCCCTGTTAGCTGAGGGAAACTGTGAAGACTATCTGCTACCTACAGTTACACGATGTTACTATGCAGGACAGCATGATCGAAACTCTATACTAGTTCAGTTGGGCTTATTAGTTAGGCACTCTTCAAACAGTGGGAGTGGATAAAGCATACCCACGATTTTCGACCGACAAAAAAGCCCCCTGTCCGGCAGAAATACATCTAGTCATCTTGATGAGCAGCAAGGCCACAAGCTCCGAGTACAGCTACTACCTTTAGCACAACGCATAAGAGATGAGGGGGTAGTAGATAGGTGGCTTGCGGCTGAGAGAGAGTAATTTCGCAACTCCTAATGAGCTGAAAACGCAAGACTCCAACACGCGTGGGAAATGAATTTCAATCCGAAGTCTGTATAATATCGTAGACGCCTAATTTCTATCTCAGCCATATTAACGAAATTAAAATAGAAGCAATGACGATGTATCTAGGTAGCTCCAATAAAAAGGATGCATGGTAAAAGCAGAAAACATTTTGAAGATTTTGACCGTATGGAAACAAAGTAAGACACTGTATTATTAACCACGACCAGCTAATGGAAGCGAGGTGACCACCTATTGGCTCTGCCAACATACCAAAGTGCTTAACTGAGCTTAGCGCATACGAACCTCATCGCTGGGCTTTGGGGGCTGAAGAGAGGACAGGGGGGTTTTAAAACATGACATCGCTGCAAGGTCCCAGATAATACTTATATGAGTAGCTTAAAGGTATGTAGATTAGGGAGGTACTAAATCTCATGTGTAAGCCCGGCCAAGAGACATCCCGCGTCTTAATGCTACCTGAAAAGCAGTGATGTTCTAATTCCCTTGGCATAAAATGGGAAATCCCCCCCCCCCCTCTTAAGGATTCATCCCGCACAGGTAGGATAGTTGAGAGACTTAGTTCCCTCAGAAACAACCAAGTGCGCATTACACCCATGTAACTCTCTCGCGGCAGTGGAATAGGTCTAGCGTATGTACATGTATCGAACGGAGGCGGGCCTCACTAGGTACCTCCTAAATAGTTAGGTATGTACCTAAGATAGTAGGTACGTAGGTAGGTAGACAAGTAAACCCACGCTATACAAACCAACACCGTAGGTGACGATAAATTACCTAGGTACCTAGGTATACCTATATCACATCTATGAAAGGAACAAAGCGGGTTAATACAAGAGATAGTAGTTGAATCCAACAAGATAATGAAATCCACCTATATGTAGATGCTAGGTGGGTAAGTTATCAAAACGCGGGTTTACTACCTTAGGTACGTAGATCATACCCACATACCTTAGGTAGGTAGGTAATCTTTGACTCATATTGACATCAAAATATCACCATATCTTAATGTCTTCGGATCCCAGATTGTTTAAAGAGTAGTACATGTATGTATAGGTAAGGTAGATGGGTAAAAATCACGATATGGGTGCCCTCTAACCTTAAATACCCGAGAGATACCAATTGACGGCAAGTTCCCACTCGAGATTCACAGGTACAACTACCCTAACCCATCGATGACATCAAATACCTATGTAACAAGTGCCGCAAATACTCCTAACGAAGCTGGGAGACAACAGAGAAGTCACAAAGGAATAGGTTTCTGGCCGTCACAAAGGGGGGAAAGAGAAGGAAGTACCTTATGTATAGGTAGACTTTTATGATTATAATCCCAAGATTGATTACATAGAGGTCTTGCTCATGGTGGTGAAGCAAAGCAAGACTACGCCAAGATTATACCAGTGCAAGGACAAACCTTATGGAAGAAGTGCTCTCCCTCGTCTCCCCAACCAACTCAATCAAGATGCGCGTAGGGACCAACCGCACGAAGGTTACGCTTTCAATAAAGCCATTCACTTTCCCTTGACATCATATCGCTTGCGCCCCTACCTCACCCAAAGTATAAACTACCTAAGAAGGTCTATCATCATACGTGCCTTTAAAACAACCCCGAGCCAGGTATCGGTTCTTTCTTGAGGACATTTATCACTTTACCTCTCTTCCTATCTACTCTAGAAAGGCAAATGTCTAGCAATACGTCCAAAGATCCATCCTCAGATCCATCCTCAAGGCTCCATGAGGAGCCGAAGCCGTCTTCTCGCTGGACCGAGATCGAAGACAGCATCTTGAAGCAAGGAGTCGCACGGCATGGAGTGAGTCACTGGGATGATGTCGCGAAGATGATCTGGACAAGGAAAAATGCCGAAGAATGCCGCGCTCGATGGGCGGAATTAGTTCCCTTGCTACATGACAGCCTTGCGCGGCGCGAGTCTGACCTAGAGCAACATGAGCGTCGTAAGAGGAGCATGACGGCGTCGGCGTCGGTATCGAAAACGCCCCGACGTCAGGAAGCAGCATCCCTCGAACCTCTACTATCACCCGTCGTAAAAGAACAAAATCGGGAGTCAAGAGAAGAGGTCATCGGAACTGCTGCCCACGCGAGGTCTAGCACCCGACCCTCCACCCCTACTCCTCAAATTCCGTCAACAATAAAACCCCCGCTATCTTCGTCTGGATCAGCACCAACGGCAGTATCGACTGTAAGAAGCCGGCGGAACACTGAACCAGTAGCTCGGCCCTGCCAAACGGCCGTGAGCTCGAGCGGGGAGCAAAAACACCACGAATGGCTTGCTCCTCATCCCTTAATGCCGGGACGGTCTCGCAACCCTTCCGTGTCCTCGAGGAACGCGCCAGCGCCGAGGAACGGAGACGACACTAAGACATCGCCAGAGGAGGATTTCTGAGTGATAGAGGGTGAAGAAAATCGGGGGAGTTGGTAACGGGCTATTGCCAATTATAAGTGTTAAATCCGGATAAAAGGAATAGACAAGAGTGGCTCTTGGCGATATCAACGATGAAGGCGGGTTGAGGGAAAAGGAGTTCCGATGTCCTGCGATTCAACGAGTAGCGGAACAAGTAATGAAGGACAATTCTTAGGAAGATGGATAAAAACGTCCGAGTGATACATACCGACGTACCTCCTAGGTGCACCTACCTACAGTATGTACCTAACAGTATCTCTACCTACCTTATAAACGACGTACGATAGCACCACCCTTCAATATAACACGAAATAGCACTGGAGATTTGTTAACAGAAAATATGGCTTTGTACAGGTAGTTAAATTGACTCGGTATCCCAACCAAGCCCCTCTAATAGTATATGATGTCTATGCTACAATATACTGACTTCGTTCTCGTCCGTAATCGTTACCTCTTCGTATGGCATTACTTCCCATACCTCATGCCACAGCCCCGCGCGAAGGGAGTCTACCCGGGCTCATTAGTAAACAGATCCGTAAAGCCATCTTGTATTTAAGAGCCACCCATTGCATCTCCTGCACCCCGCCGATGCGCTGTTGACCGTCTATGGTTGTATGAACAAGACATCAGCATAATAATAGTAATAATAAAGAGCAACGTAACGCCCATCCTGTTGTAACCCACTCTCTTCTTCAGCAAAGCTGGGTATCGGCATCGTGGGTAGTGAAACCCCCTTTTGATGTGGATGGGAATCGATTAATGGTAATAAGTGTGTATATTCTAGGTGAAAAGCGCCGCCGTGTGGACTCAAGTTCATCCTCTTGGAATGGTAGGTAAGTACAAATTGAGCTGAGCAGACAGCTCTGTATGATCCATCAAAGCAATGAGCTCATGGGGTATCTGATTGAGGCCTGATCCGGAAAATGGCGAATATAAAAGCCGGAACGATGAATTTAAATTCAAATATCAGGAAAAGAGACGTAACGGCGACGGCGTTAATATTATTCGCTTCGTGCAATCCTTCTAGGAGAAATCTTCTGCCGACGGCGATAAAACTAGTCGGTCGATCCGTTGCACCAGCTCTTTGGTTTCCCGTACAATTTCAAAGGCAATAGGTGGCAGCGTCTGAGTCCACATACGCCATTCTCGGTCGGTTTCTCCAAGGCCACGGGCTGCTAAATCTTTACCCTGTTCACCAGCTTCGAGCAAGCGCTGGCGACAGGCTGCCAAGCGATCAGTCATGTCACCGCCATTGCCGTATGCTTCAGTCTGTGAGACGACTTTGCCAACGACGTCAGTAATCGAGGTGATCTCTTCGTTGATCTGCTGGATAGGCGCATCGCCACGAATATAGCCGACTAGACCCTGTATGGTCTGGACCATGATCTCAGTCTGGTCCTCGAGATATATCTTCAAATCTTCATTCTTCATGTCTTGTCGTCCAAGGCCATTGGGAGGGGAGGGAAGATTCTTATTCAATCCTAAGTAGGTCATCCCATTCACACCGCCGTTATATCTCTCACTCGATTCTCTTGGTGAACTGACGGGGCTGTAGGCCGAAGAATTGGCACTATCACGTATTCCTGCACGTAGACCTTGGAACTGGGGAGGTGGTACCAGGGGCGATTCTTGGGATTTCAAGAACGCGTCCTGCTGCGTTGTGGTCGTGCGGTTCGAGAAGAACCCAGTCGAGTCAACCGGCGTGATTGTGCCATCATCATCGTCCTCTAACTCGCCGGCTGGCGTAGCACGTATCTTCACGGTTCGCAGCAGCTCCACCAAAGCAGCAACAAGGTGAGAGGCAGCTGCGTCGAGGAGAGAGACAGGAGATATTCCAGCTCCTGATGCGAAATTCTTTGAGGCGGTGATTAAATTGTTGGCGGTGGCAGACACCCGGCTCTTGAGTTTCTGTTGCTGCTGAAGGAGCTCTTCGTCACTCGGTTGCGACTCGTCAATGTCTTTGGTGATACGTCGGACCCCTACGATGACTGCTTTCATAGAATCGATCACCTTATCTGGATTGTCGGTTCGGGCCCTCTGCAACAATTCATCGATGGCAATTTGAAACTTGGTAACGTGTACATCTTTGACGAGGCCGTTTTCTTCCGTGAATCCCTTTTCTCGAACGTACTTAGCGGCATCTTGATCGATCGTTAGACCCATCGACGAGGCACGCATGTTGCGAAGCTGGGTCTTTGTGCGAGCGTAGCGATTCCGCCAATCGCGGACTTCTTGCTCAAGACTCTCAACTGTCTTTTCTAGCTCGGCCTGCCTCTCCCAAGAAGGGCTATGTTGTTCCGACAGCGCCTTCATCTCTTCAAGGAATTGTCGAGCTTCCCGCCGAACGCTCTCTGTTACATGTTGTTGCTCCTCAAGAGCCATGCGCAACTCTTGGTTCTCCCTCATCAATTCGGAATCAGCTCCGGCACTCCTGCTATTTTGATGAGCTTCCTCAATCTCTTCCCGTAATTTCCGAGTTTCCATAGCATGTTCATCTTTCATCCTATCCAGCTCATCCCTTAACGAGTCATTAAGGCTTTGCGCTTCGGTCAACTTGTTTTCGAGGCCACTCCGTAAATCATCCCACTCTTTCTTTTCCAAGTTCGAGGCAGTTGCACGAGATCGTTCACCATCCAATAACCGACTTAGCTCGTCATCTTTCTTCTTCAGTTGGTCCTCCATGCTGTCGAGCTTGTCCCGTAATTCTCGTACTTGAATCTGATAATCATCTATGAGTTTCTTGTCCACCTAAAAAGCACCAGTTAGTGTCCGTGGCGCTCTATGTGGCGCTTGTTAAAAACTTACTTCAGATGCGCCACCACTCGTGCCAACGCTCCTCTTACTTTCTCGGTTGCGTATTCTAAAAGCATCACTTTCTTCATCGTTTGATCCGGCTATGTCATCATCTTCTTCGACCATTGTACTCTTATTGGGCACAATAGTATTGCTCTGGAATTGCTTTGCGAGCGGCCGGTCGAAATTGCCATTGGGAAGGCCAGGAGACGGGGGTACAGGATAATCACTATTAATCCTTTGTGCAGCCGAGCGGATAGAACTCGCATCAGAAGGTCGTCGCATACCATTCGGTCCCCTCATACCCATGGGCGTTCCGGCTCGACTCGGAGGCATCCCCGGATTGCTCATCCGAGGAACCTCCCCAGCGATGAATCGAGGAATGCGTCTTTCCAATTCGCAGAAGACATCTGTTGCCAGGTCTCTGAATCTCGGTGAGCCAAGGGTCGATAGCTTTTGACGTGCTTGGTTACGCTTCGGGTGGAACGTATCTTCGGGAAGTAGATAAGATGGAGGGCCGACATTGGGAGGAGCATTGGGCGGTCTTCGGCTATAGGCTTGTCGTCGCATCAACTCGTCAAAGACGTCGGTGGATAGCTCGAGAAATTGAACCGACGACAGACGCAATAACTTATCCCGTGCCTTATTAGGGGGTGGGTTTGCTCTGCCATCTTTGGACGTCGAGGATAGGTATCTCTTAAGAGCAATGTAGTGCTCGCCTAGAACTGCTTCGGTGTTCTCTTCGCGTATACTTCTCCCACTCTCGCTTCTAGCGTAGGTGCTGGAACGTCCAACAGAGGGCGGCGGTGAGGGACCGCCGACGCTCCTAGGGCCGGGCGGGAAGCCATTCATGTTCCCGTTGGAACCGCTCGAATCTGGTGGAGAGACTGGACCTCGATTGTTGGGATAAGGACCGTCGTTGTCGATATTCTGGTATTTAGTTATGCCAGACCACTCGCTACCAGCGCCTACAGAGACAGGTGAAAGCGGCGCATTTCGTGTATTCATGGTCGGTATTGGTATGTAAGGTTGGCTGCCGACTTTTCAACAAACAACAAAGGAAGGCGGAGGGAAGAAATATGCGCGCCACGTGAAAAGGAGGAATTGAGGCGGGAATAGATGTCTCAAGCCCAGCCCAACCCAGTCTAGTCAAATCCGATCCAATGCAGCTAGCTTCCCCTTGATTTCTGGTCCGAATCGAAGGTCAATCCTGGACCTATTTTTTTCTCCTGCGATGAATTCAACAGTTCTTTAACCTCCTTTCCCATCCGATTCGATTGCTGGAGGAATGGGAACAAAAACAGAGATTTAGTTGTAATAATGAATGGGTAGAAATCAACTTAGTTTTGTCTCGTGGAATGAGCGGAATGAAGGTCGGAGTTAATTAAATTAAACCAAGTGCTAAAGAGGAACGCAGCCTGAGTACAACCAGCAATGCGGTGCAATCGTGTCACCGTGCCAAAACTCTTCGCGCCGGAGCTGTCGTGTACGCTGTTATCCTAAATCCACGTGCTAGAAAACACGGTCGAAATAGAAAAGAAATTAAACGCTGAGGCAAGGGAGAGGAGGCTCTCAGTGCAGGGAAATAGAGAAAAAAAAGCAAGCCGTTCGACAGACTAGAGGAAGAGAACGTATGTTGTTTGTGGCTGGAGGCGTCTCAAATCCTCTACGGGGGGAAGAGATGGTGTTCCAAGGAGGATTTCTGTAGGTACAACCTACAACACATACATGTAGACGCGCAAGTCCTGTGCAGTAGGTATTGTGTGGAGGCGGGAGACGGGTTCGTGGGAGAATTACATCGAGCATCGAAAAAATGGTGGAAGCATGAATGAAACCTTCGAAGCGGTTGAAGCAAGAAAGGGAGCCACAAGGGGGAAAACAGGGTAGTCCTGACCAATTGGGAAAGGGGGTGGAGACCAATTCAGGGCGGTTTGACCAGGGTTTCGTGCCTGAACTATTTACCAGGTACATAACATTAATTTTGAACGGTGACTAAGGTTTAGGTACATACATACATGTATGTATGTATCTAAACCATCTATCCATTTCCTTATCCTTATCTCCGCCAATTGTGAAATTGTACATATGTATATATAGGCATCTAATATGTACATGAATCGCAAGTAAATTCCATCCATATAGAAGATATATATCATTATCTATATTATATGCGTATAATGGGTATCTAAGGTATAGAATATGAAGAATGTTAATTGATTTCTCTTCTTATTGCCTTATATCTTATTAATGTTGGTTGATAAATATAGGTATCTATAACGTTAAAATTCTTGTGTATGCGCGATGCCGATGCAAGACGGACGTGAAATAAGCTTTTCGTGGATCTACGGTATTCGCCTCGATGGTGTTATGTACATGTAGTAATGCACCTCGCAAAAGTATTTAATTCTCTTATGCACTTGCAGGGGTCATATTATATAGAATACTTCCTCAGCAAAGATACATTGCAAGCGAAGATAATACCTGGCAGCCTGTGCCAGATTTTTAAGATTAAACATTGTGCTGCGCCCTCCATTCTACACTAATTCTCACCTCCAGCATCCACTTCATTCAAAATGACTGGTACGGAACCACCCGTAAGGATCTAACAGTTCATTAAGGTTATTTGCATTCTAGAAACCAACCCGCTGTATTTTTTTTTTCTCGATGCTGAGAGGGGAAAGGAAAGAGAAGAAAAGATCGTCGGACACGGCCTTGAGAGTCTCGACCATTGATGGCGCGATGGGAAGATCGAGATCAAGAGGATCGACAGCTTTGGTTCCCTATCTTGTTGAACCCCGATGATAATGATGCCGCTTCGTGGGGTGTCAGATTTCCCCATCAGCCAAGAAAAAAAAATACAATAAAATAAGGGGGGAATTGATGGGATTTGAAATTTCCTACGGTAGGCTAGCTTCAACGCAAGTAAGACGAGCACAACCAAAGCTAAGTTTTCATTGGCTTCCAGTAAGCCCACAAAACGGTCGGCGGTATTATCAAGTTCGAGCGGCTCTGATTAACTCTTGTCGCGCGCGCTTCGGTGGTAACTATATAGTATACAAATTCTAACACGGCCGAAAGGACTTGGGAGGACTACCCCTATTCCTATCAGTACGCTTTTGACCAACTCGAATTACTAGACGAGCAATTGCAGTGTGAGGACCCGGGAAGAGTTATTACTGGCCAGGCTTACCTACCTACGTATCTAAGCCACGCGTTTTCGACAGGTATACCTAATGATCCTCGAAAGCACTACCGTAGGTCCCCATCATTATTTCTAATCATCCTAAAAGAATCATTGACCATATGTACCTGTTATCCATTCCTCTTCCCCCCCGGAATTACTTTAATTCCATAATTCGCATGTTGTTAGGATCGTAACCTGATGTGAACCAGATATCTTAACCAACAAACAACAATGCTTTCGCCACAAATTACAATCATCGTCATAGTAAGACGCATATGCCATTAGAGTTCTCAGATCACTGTGAGTTTGGTACCGTCTGCCATTTCAGAATGGCAATAGGCTTATTAGCTACACTTCGCAATGATTGGACTTTCAACAGCTAAATCATTGGTTACGTTCACAGCCTCATCAGAATAAAATGACCTTCACTGAAAAGCCTTGCAGCTCCTTAGTCTCATATTTTAGTTGGCCAATCTAACGCAACAGCCTCCTTGACCAATGTATTGAAGCTATGCCCTATTCTTCCAGAGTAACCATTATGTTGATAGCTAACAATGTCGCCCCTCATTGTTACAATTATAGTGGTAACTTTAAGTATTAAGCCATCAGTTCCTATTCAAGATAAGACCAACTCCCTAGTTGACTTGCATCATCGCTATCCTCGGACAGAAGTCGAAACGAAGGCTTATATCTCCCCCGGGTGTAGACTACATCCGCCACCCCACCCCGGGATGGTAATAACTACGTCAAGAGGAAAGTCAGGTCTCGCTGCTGAATGAAAATGGATTCCCTGAATGATTACCTTTATCTAGACGACTTAGACAGTCAAAAAAAGACTGCAGTCTCTGCATACCTACCTAAGAACCCAGCTAAGGCCGACAGTTCGAACAGAAACAGCCCTAAAGCATACCTAGCGTGGAACATTACATCATCTTACTTTCGAAGAGGGCTGTCTTCATACCGAGGACGCCAACGATGGCATTTATTTCATCTTTTTGGCATCTTAGCGGCATTCTAGAGAAACACACCCTATTATAAGAGGCGTATGAGCGGTAGAATAGGAAGCACTTAGTAAAACAGCAAAGGACGACAGGTTACACATGGAAAGATGATATATATATATACATACCTAATTACGGGAAACCACGGCACCGGAGGACTGTTGGGTATAGTTAGCATTATAGGAGAAGTTAGACAAGTAAATCGGGGAGCAACAGAAAAAGAGTGGGAACTTGATGGCCCAAACTAGATTCTGGGTCGAAGTGACTCTGAAAAGGTTATACCCGCAGAGCAGCAGGGCAAGAGGTGTAAGGATCAATGAAGAGAACCAAAATATAAAGGATAAGGAGAACATCTCATAACTGATCCTTGAAGTTTGACAACTGGTTATTGTTTTCCTACTTGGATATGGCTTCTTCCAGTAGTTGTTCATATATGCCACAAGCTTTGCCAGATGTATGCTATACTTAGACCTATAATGATGAAGTGACTTAGTCGAACAATAGATGACTTGGAAACTTTACCACCATCACCTCAGTGACCGAGTTTACTCAGATGGTTGATATACCTAAATCATGATTATTCTGAGGTTATGAAATGGACCCGCAGAAAAGAAAGTTAGGGGGTAATAATACGTGACCTGCCCGCAGGTCTAGTGTGAAGCTTTGTGCTGCTAATATGTACCTACATTCTCGCTGTAGATATTATACGAGAACCTCCGGACTATGTATAAGAGTATCGTTAAGAATGATTGTTTGAAATGATTTAAGGCCACGATATTGGCGGATGCCATGGGCATAGTCTGTTAGGTTAATAGTCAGATCCAAAAAGGAGCTAAAGGAATATGAGATGTAAGTAAGCATTAGGAGCTTCATCCTACGCCTTAACCTACCTGATCCATCATGAGTCTCCAATAAGCTGACTCCGCCTCGCTCCGTACCTTGGACACCGTGTCGTCCAGCTGGGTATTCTAGGGCAATTTTTATTCTTCGATATTAGATGTCCGGAATTTTCTACTCTACTACGGTGCTTATGGCTTAGCCATAATTACCCATGGACCTAGATAACTTGTTTAGTAGGCGAGAATCAAGCATAGTGAACCAACTTCATTAGGATGTCCAGCCATGACCAGGCAGCAGAGCTTAGCATTCCATTCCTCCCAAGACGTAGGCTATCGCTTTCTAGTCTTGTCGTGACATAAGGAAGTCATTAGTCTGATGCCCAGAAAGTGAGACATGAGTTAATCGGCATTGAAATTCATTATTTTTATTCCCTTTTCCCATTCAAATAATCAACTCAAAAGGGGCTAAACGACCGTATGACTCCTATCATCCGTAGCGGAAAATGTATTCCGGGGGTATCATTAAAAAAAGGAAATTCCGTAGCAATATCTTAAAACCAGGCCAGGGTCCATGTTGCTGGCAAATTCGGCCATCTCTCCTGCCACTCTCCGACGATCTCCGGCACACGCTCATCAAATGAGGCCCTACTGGCAGCACTCGCCATATCGAACGCCGCGGATCCTATGCGCTCTCGCTCCTCCTTAGCAGCACTGTTCAACGAGTCTGCAAGGTCGAGAATGCCTCGTCCGCCAATGGAAGCCTCTTCATGATTGTCTTTGATGTCGACGTTGATGATATGGACAGGGCGATTCAGAGGAGAGCCTCGGTTCAAGAGATCGTCGATAACGGCATCCCAGCATCTCTCTTCGCAGGTAAACACTACGTCCACCACGCCACCTTCCGTCCCCTCACTACCACGGTCTGATGAGTGATCGGTTCTGGGAATTCCAATTTGCCAGTCCTGCCATCGCTCTGGCCCCCACTTGACCTGTCTGTTTCTTCCCAGCATGTTCAACAAACCGTTGGCGGTGTATAGTTTGGGATCCTTCTCATGAAGTTGCCTGTACATTGCATCGTACGACACTTTGTTGAAATGGTAGACGTTGGGTTCATGCGGCGTGGGGCCGGGTAATCGAACGAGGGATCCTGTACCGAAAGAGATAACAGGGTAGTGAGCCTGTGATAGCCGCAAATGCGCCTCCATCGATCTGAATTGCGTTAGTTCTGATATGGCGGTAGACTACGATACGGGGAGTGTCATTTACCGGTTCTGGTTGCTGGCACAGACCGTACAGAATTTTAGCTTGAAGCCTCCTGGGTCTTCCCGTTCGCCATTGACCACCGCAGTAGCAGCAGACCCATTTGCGACTTCCATCTCGTCTTGTTAGATGCCTTGTTCGGCTCGATTCCGTGGGCAAGGTGGAGGTTGGTCAAGGTCTTTGAGTTCTCGTAATGTAAGAATTATGCAACGGTAATTCACAACCTGACAGACAACGTTAACCTGGGTATCATTACCTGATATAGTGCAAGGTGATTGCGGTAATATTTTTCAACAAGTTCAGATAATGTTGCGTAAGGTAATATAGGATGTCACCACGGAAAGGTCAGACAGCTCCAATATAAAATTTCATCATTGAATGGACGTTCACACAAAGGTAACTGAGAGAAAGGAGAATCGCTGTATCTTTACTTACTTTTGATGTGCGACTGTGGATAATGGCAATTTGTTTTGCGAAGGTAGAGCCAAGTGCGTTGCGTTGGTGAGAAGCTGTAGCGACGGGTTTGGATGAACAAGGATCTGCTGTTTGCGTGTGTGATTGGGATGGGTAGGTACATACATACATACTTACATTCACGTGGACTGGATGCCACTGCCAGGTGTAAGGGCTGTGGACTTAGGTACCTACTTAGGTACGTATTGGGCGGTGCCGCGATTTAATCCGTGCCTGGCTTGAATCGGCTGTAGCCGCCTTACATAATCAGGATTGGATAAATCTTGGTTAAGAATCTGCACGCCACATGTTGGTCCCTTCAGGTTGAAAGACGAAGCAGGTAGTAACCAGGTAGTAACCTAAAATAACGAGCTAGTGGAATTGCTCTACACTATGTTAGAAGGTCAATTATATAAATTAAAACTTTCATACTTAATATCAAAAAAATGAAGTTTTATATTATATAGAAATAGTCATTAGATTTAAGTTATTTCAATACGTCGTGTTAAAAATGAATGAAGCTATACCCACAAGTACATACATGTAGCTACCTTAATAAGATACCTACATACATAGGTAAACAACCCTTTTTCATTTACACAGTACATAAGCTTGTGAGCCACTGTCTTTGTTCTATCTATCGACCTCTTTTCCACTGATTGGCTTTAATATTTTGGGGTGGGACAAACGCAGATGCAGGAAATGTGAAACAAACGACAGAATGACTCCAACAACTGCGGTGGAGAAGAATTCTATCCAATGAGATGGTCATTCCGGAGGTTACTGCTATGGTCGGCGCCCCGACAGAGCAGTTACCTAAGGCGGTTGAAATTGATGTTACCAAAAATAGAAACCTCCATTCCATGTGCATGTCTTCTCCAAGTTATCCCTCCCGTTCGATGCAACATCCGACCCAACCAAGACTCAGTATTGTAAGTCCGGACCGGGCTCACAACACATGTCTAGGTACCTAGGTACCTACTCCATTGAATGAATCTCGTTCTTCAAAACTCCTCATCCACACCACCGTAAACAAGTGGATATGATATCGACGATCTGCTCAGCTCTTCACGAGAGGAGTTATCTGCATTTCAAAGAACAGTACTCTCCTCTAGTTTTCTAAATCATGTAGCCTTACTGCCAATTTCTGTATACATGTACCCAAGAAATTCTAACATTCATACATTATGTAGGTACATTAGGTACACTTGGTTATTTGTACAGTTTGCAGTTTTCCCATCCTACATTACATTGTGTCTCTCAGCGAAACATCCAAATTACTCGCAAGCCGGCTTGTTGAAATGCCTACCAGACCGCTCTTTTGTGCTCCCAAAGGGCTACATGCATGCAGTGAGTAGGTGATGACGGACTGAAGCATCGGTTAGGGATCACGTGTGTGCGGCACGAATCAACAATGCCGACTCTGTTTCACCATTGACTTGATGCATGGTTCTTCGGGCTGTTCATCGGATTTGTCAATCATGTCCGCAGGAATGGATGTGGTATTGCTGCATGGCGTGAGCGCTAAGAGAAGCATGACGAAGCAGCTAAGACGGGTATTTTACCTATTAATTGTTATAAATGCCCCCAAACATTTGCACTATAACAGCTTTCAAATTATCCTATAAGAACTTGGGATGATCTAGCCATACATATATAACTACCGTATACGGTAGAACCTGTCTTGGGATTCCTAAACTATACCTACCCCCTTACCTACATTATATATAAGTATGCTAGGTCTACCTTACAGAGTGTCGGGATACATACTGCAAGATATAAACTTGAATATTACGGAACGCTACGGATCGTAGCGGCTCCATCATGATAGGAGCAGGATAAAGAAAAAGTTTTCTATATCTTTAGGTTCGCATAAGATCGACTGAAATTCGATTGTTGGTCTATAGAAAATAGAGCCTCATACATGTTTAGACCGCTTCGAAGAGTCCGTCATTTATGCTCTTTGTACTTATGCTTAGACATATAAGTCCGATACCCACGTCGCTTTAAAAGATGGGGGGAAAGAACAAAGGGAAAACCAGCTTTGAAATGCCTGGAGAAAATAAGTTTTATGGTAGGTAACTGCCAATCAGAAGCCTGCGGGCAACCTTCAAGCAACTACAGGCGCTACTTAAGGTGTTAGGTACCTACTCTAGGGCTAGCCCGAGAGTGGACTGGGCATGGAAGCCAGCTGGAGGCGCCATTTGCTGAACCCCGCCGAAAGATTACCAAGGGCGAAGAGCCGCTAATTAAGGGCTCCGGCCAGTAGGATCTCGGTCCCGCGCGCTTAATCCCGACCAATTCTGGTTCTCTTCGGAACCAGTTGGATGGATAGGAGCCGCTCCTCTGATGAAGGAAAATGCTGCGAGAGGGTTGTGACTTGTCATTGCGACTGCAGTTGTGTAATTGTGTAGTTGTGCTGCATTTCTTCCCGGTATTTCGTTGTATTCAGCTGTAACAGTCTCTTATTATAATGAAGAAAGACTCATACTCATACCTGATCTATCGAAGTCAAGTGTACCAAATAATACTTTACTCAGCCCTGGCAGCAGGCAGCCCAAGCCACTCCTGGGCTGTACATAACGGGCTACCTAAGGTACGGTACCTCTTAATTGCCTGTTAGTTCACTCAATTGGACTCCGCCCAACCATTGTAGGTTCGGGGAGCAACAGGAACGGCAACAACCTAAGCAACAAGCAACCTTGAACAAGCAACAAGCAACAGGACCAGCAAGCAGTAGCAACTTCTTTTACATCAATGTCCACTCGAACTTTTGGATTCATTAGATCTCCACAGTTCCTACGTTAGGTACATAACTAGGTACATACCACCTACCTAAACCTTACCCTATTTACGAGTCAAAATTTTTGGTACTTTGGCAATTACGAATTACATACATACTGTACTTTCCCGCCCTTTGTCCCCCCCTAGTCATTCCTCGCAGGGCTCACAGGGCTCCAACTTTTACCTTAGACTTGGATTCGACACCTCGAGTCTTCTCTATACACAACCTATGCGCCAGCGCCTGTAGTTCCGTTCGCGACATTCTTTTTTTCTTGACCACTTCACTCCCTTTCTGCTGCCATTGGTACTGCGAAACCGCTTTAATCCAACGACGAGAGAATATAACACGGTACTAAGACGACGCCTGATCCCTGCGCCCCCGTTCCTCTGTCGTGTCCTAGTTTCTATTTGGACGACGGCAAGTTTGGCCAACCTCTTTTTGGACAGGAAGGCAAAATATCCTTACGTCTTTCTTGTTGTCGCATCTTCGTGAACGGAAGGTCTCGTTTCTACCCAGAATACATTATACGGCGTGGGCAATACTGCCATTCCACCCCTCGATTCATTAACCTCGTTGATCAGGTATCGCACAAGACTGCGGAACAACTTGCGGGTCGAGTTTGTTGGGTGACAATCGCATCGTGTCTGGGTGTGTCGTGCAGTGTGGTCTGCTCCTGTGCGAGACAGCGCACGTAGCATTACGCATTGCGTATAATTTCAATACAACTTTTTCTATTCTGGGTACGCATTCGAAGACTGCTTCGGTCTCCCTTCCTCGATGACCGCAATCATGTCATCCTCGTACTCATCGCCAGCCATTTCGCCTCCAGCAGCTCCATCACAATCGCAGACCACGAACCCGAACCACCCCGCCTTAACTCCTCTAATAACATCACCACCCTCGCGTCGAACTGCCGTACCGCGACCGATGTCCCACGCTTCCAGGAATCGACTGTCACAGTACTCGACGGGCTCTGTCCCGTCGCGGTCACGGCCAGCCTCTTTCCTCTACCCCATCTTCCACACCAGCCTCTCATATACCACCGTTCGAGACTTCGCCTATCCACCCACACACCCGATGCACTATGGCCCCCCGCCGGAGCCTTCGAGACCGCCCTCCGGTATGACTACTCCCGCTAGCGAGACGAGACGACTCTCGGATCCTCCCGCCTCGTGGGAAAGCAAGATGGGTTGGGATTGGACATCTGACGGAGGGCTTGGTAAAGGTGGCGAACTAGCTCCTATTCACTTCGGTGATGGCCCTCCCTGGAGCGAAGATGAAGATCTGCAGAGTCCCGTTGTCAGCTCACGGCATAGAAAGCACAAGTCAACTTCGGCAGTTACAGCACATCATAAGACACGAGGTTCAAGAGATGGTGGCGCATCATCCTCGATAATGAACACGAGTAACTTGGATGTCGAAAGGGGGTACTTTGTTGGAGCCAGCGGTGACGGGAGCGAAAGGTACTACGTGAGCCACGGTGGAGAGGCCAACGGCCCAGGTGGAGAGTACGTAACATATCCGCCCGACCAAGCACGGCATTCTGTCAGTGCATATCAGACCCCATCAGATCAGCGACCGCGACAATATGCTGAGAACGATACCGGCTATCGGTCTGAGTCTGACGCCTCGAGTGCCACATCATCTCCGGGATACCGTCCGTACGACGAGTCAAGGTATTCGAGGGATTACCAATTTACTATCACCTCACCAGACGAAGAAATGCATGGCAAGGCCGTCGCATTATTTGATTTTGAGAGGGAGAACGAGAACGAGCTGCCTTTAGTTGAAGGTCAGATTATTTGGGTATCGTATAGGCACGGTCAGGGTTGGCTTGTGGCAGAAGACCCCAAAACCCAGGAAAGTGGACTAGTACCGGAAGAATACGTCCGCCTCCTTCGTGATATCGAGGGCGGCATGACGAGCTTGACTGGCCAGCTCGACGGATCAGCAACTCCAAACGATGTAGGAACGCCGACACAGGCTGAGCACAGTGGACATGCGGTACTACCGCAAACTACGCATGGCTCACAACCTGGGCATGCCTCAACAGGAAGCAACTCGACAAATGGTTACCACCAGCCTGTTGTTTCGACGTTCTCAACCTCCAGCAAGGACTTGGATCCGTACCCCCAGCACCTACTTGGACAGCACGGACAACCGCCCCCACAAGTTGTACACTACCACGGCCAAAGAGGAGGAAGTCAAGCCAACACGCCTACGGCCCAAAATTCTTTCGGCGATACCCCTTTGGGTCGCAGTAGCCAAGACGCCAAACGCAGTAGTTCAACATCTAGAAAATCACAGACACTCGATGTTCTCCCTCATGCGAAAATGAAGTCTCCGACTCATGACTTGGATGCTGAGGGCGATGACCAACAGAAGCCACAAAAACAATGATGGCCAATTATTGCAAGCACTACCCTTAACAATCAGATTACGTATATACTGAGACAGTGCGCATCATAGCCGCCCCAGGACCGATTCCCTCGTGGAGAAAATATATTTCTCTATACAGACAGGACAGTTTCTGTGGCGACAAGTGTATTTTCCGTCGTGAGCTATCTTATGAAAGGCTCGGTCTTATTGGAATGATTCGTATCATGCATACGAGGCATGTCGCGACGCTAATATATAACAATGACTACTATTGTCTACAATTGGCTCCTGGTCTCAAGAGGTGAATGCGAAAAGGTCGCATATAGATGGATATGGACAAGGACGTAACTGAACCCGAATTGGATGGGAATGTTCACTTGCGTGCCTTATGTCCCATTGTGAGGAAAAGAAGCAAGATGCAGATAGGGAACATACGTGGTCTCATGATCATATGACCAATGAATATTAGTTGAATGAGAGAATCGACATGACAAAACCTTACCTTAGTCTTAAAGTGCTGTGAATGGTCGTTGATGATGATATCTTCAGACTTTGGTCGAGATTAACTTCCAGTTAACGATAGGTAAATACCTAAGGACATTGTCATGTGAGAGTATTAAACTTAGTCCCTTAATAGCGGACTGCTGTAAATGAATATGGCTTTCACTTCTTTGATATACCACTACTATGCAACTACACTACCGTATAACTTTGTATTATAAGTAACCATAGGCTCTGTAACCAACTGACTAATAATCTATCCAGAAAATCATATTCACGGGTAATGATTCCTATCTAATATTGTACCTGGACTGTAGTGCTTGAGCAGTAATCGTCGTGTTGGCGATGTGGAGAATAGATAGGGGATAAAAGGGGTAATATAGGCATGCGGGTAACTTAGCTTGTGCATGGTTGGAAGCTGGAGGTTTCTAACCTAGGTCACTCTTCGATTTATCATTAGAACATTATTCACACTTCTCCCCATTCCCCGAATTTATAAATACCTAGGTACGACATCCCACGAAGAAGCGCAAATTTTAATTCAAAACCCTACTCCATTCCCTGAGTATTGCCTTACTGCAGTCCAGCAACATAGTAATTGTAGTTACAGAACCCGTTCGTTGGAGTGTTCGAGACATCCACATTGCTGTTCGCGCTGGCAACGACCTGTCCGCTGCCATTTAGAAGCTCGATCTTCTGCGCTCCCGTCCTCAAGCCTGCAACGGAATTGTAGCTTAGCCCGGCGCTCACGGGCTGCGTAGCCAAAACCTGACCCCCGCTCGTGACACGGATGCTATAGCCGCTGCTGCCAGACGGCAGGACGACGGCGTAATTGACGGCGTCGACGGCGGCGCCCGAACCACGCGGCTTGTCCCCGCTGCAGGAATTTAGTACTCCACGGTACCACATTGCGCCCGCGAAGCTACCGCTGCGCGGCTTCATGGATCCGACGTTAGTAGCACCGGCCTTGAAGGCGTCGATGAAGGATGCGATTAGGGGTTGCCATCCGTCGTGCGGCGCCGTGTCCGAGTTACCGTATTGTAGGATTTCGTCGGTCAGACCCTCAGCCCAGCAGGGGCCGATGTAGTGGCTCTCGCCGGCATCGTTCTAGTAAGGGTAAAGTTAGTCTTATACGGGATTGCTATCGGTTCGCTGGCGTATGATCAGAGATGGCTTACCCAAGTGATGACCTCTGTGAATTCAGGGGATAGGGAGAGGATTTGCTCCATGCGCTCGGGCAGGTTGGTCTCTCCGGCGCGGTACCAGGAGTCGCCGCAGCAGTGCTTGTACTGGAGAGAAGAAAGACCTGAACTTGTTAATCTTGTCCCAAGAGAATTATCGACATATGAGCCTTACCCATCATATAAGCCTTCCCGGCAGCATCAGCAGCTGACTTGATTGCCTGATCCTTCGTCGAAGATACATTCACAGGTCTGTCCGAAGCATCAGGCCAGGCAGTCTCCCAGGTGAACACGCCATCGATGGCATCGCCCCAGCTCTGGAAGAAAGCGGAGGGGTTGTTGTAGTAGTTCCCATCGGCTTCCGGGTTCGGAATGAGGTAGACATTGTTAGTGTTTTTGAAGTTCCTCCATGTGTCGGGGCCAATACTGCCTCCACTGTACGAGGAGACGACAGGCAGATTGTTGTACTTGAGGTGGGCGGGATGGTCCTTGAATTGGTTGAATAGCGCCTGGTGCTGGCTGATATCGCCGTTACCATAGAAGTCAAAGCTAAAGAATAGCTTAAACGACTTGCTGCTTGCGTAGTCGAAGAGCTGCTGAGTAGTGCTCTTAGCCCAGTCCGCACCAGGGTTTCCTACATTCAGGGCGAAGGCGTCGAAACCGACGCTGATCGCTCCGTCGATGTCTTGCTGCGCGTGGTTTGTGTTTGGATCCACAGTACCGACCTGTGCCCATGTTGGTAAGCTGGTGTATGTCTATTGTGTAACAGGGATGCTAGATGGGGCTCACCATATAATGAGCGAAGACAAGCTTGCTTTCTACGAGAGACTGCGTCAAGAGCGCGGAGCCGGCAAGCAGCAGTGCCGACACTGAGCTAAATGTGCCATACATGGCGAGAGGTATGGGGATTATGGAATGAATCGAGGAGTTGAATGTCTTCGTGACGCTAGAGCTGGACTTGAGTCATGTCTGGAAGGGATTGTAGTTTAAGGAGCGTTCTGGCCGAGTTATATACCGACATTCTTCACTCTTTGAACATCGACTCCAATTTGAACTTCTAGAATCGGCCATGACGAAATGTCCTGATCCAATGCCTTGATCCAACACCCTGATCCACCCTCAGCTCGGTATATCTCAAGCATCAATGGTATGCGATATATTACCGAGGTGAGGCATTGGCAGCCTCCTTGGCCCCCATGAGGCTTGTAGGGCGGTCCGTAGGGGATCGGAGTGGGTAGCATTATTGTTCCACTGTCAAGCGTCGTTCGGGCCTTTCCCGCATACCAGGATTCAATTAAGTAGCATCGCGTGTAGCGCCTTGGATCTTATAGTTCATCCTTCGGGCTTCATGGTATGTCATATATTTCACTTAGTCGCACCAACGTGACCTCATCTCGATTTCTGTGCAAAGACAACATGATGGCCCATATGCTGTATTACATACCTGCTACGGTAGAGTTACGAATATATAATATTTGGGGGCTATTAGTCTACACGCGCTAGACTGACCGTCGAATAAAGTCCCGCGGCGTTTAAACTGGCTTGAAACTGCTCGAACTTCATGGCGAGCCAAGACCTACCTTGCTAAAATCCTATGGGCCTATACGATAGGCGAGGATTCATTTGGCTGTGGGACTTCTCCCTATTTAGCAGGACGATGACGATATCAATAGACTCGTATTGAAAGACGCAGAAGAAAAAAGGCCAACGTCGTATGATAGGTACTTAACTTGGTAGTTAATAACAGGAACAGGAAGTTGAATTCGTAGTGACCGGGGCTAATTGTCGGTTTTTTTTAAAAAAGGACACCACACTGTAACGATTCCACGTGTAGAATATGCAAAATACATGCGTTTCCCCGCTGTACCTTTTGATCTTCAGGGGGTTAACTTCTGATGTAAGGCATTATTAACGGAGGCTATACCCCACAACTACCTTCTAAAAACCTCCATACCTAGTCATCACATGCATCATGATGAACCGTACGTTAGCAGTTTGTGGAGAATCCAAGTCTCTCTATTTTACAACTTACAATAACAAGAAGGCTTAGTTTAAACCATCTCGGCCAAAGTAACGTGTCATTTAGAGCCGACTACCGAAAATAAGGTACGTATCATTATGAATGGAAGTTCGGAACGTGCCTTAATCGGGTTACGACGTTAGAATGTTCTCTAATGACCTACGACCTGCGGTTCCATTATTTGGAAGTCGCCGGCCGGGATACACAAGTATCGTGTTATTTATCTGTAGATATCTCTGGAAACTATTCTGCCCCTTTTTCAATATAACTCTAACCTGGTAGCAATAGCTATGTCTACCCTAGATGAAAGCATACTTACACAAATAGGCATTACAAATATAGATCACTCGCCATTTCAGTGTGGAAGGCCCGCTTGTGCCTTGCTATTGCCTGTTTCAGTACCTATCTACGTCTTGTAGGCCGCAATTGCGGCCAGCTTCAAGTTGAATCTCGGCCGACCTTACGTTTCGTCAGGTGGATGGAGAAAGTCCTCCTCGGTATCCGAACAGCGCTTATGGACATTACCATGAAATCGTTGCCCTAGGGTAGAATCGGTCCGTGCGTAGTAACCCGAGTCGTTAAACTTCATTTGCGGTGAAAAGGAGTGGCCAAGCCAAACTAAGGCCTTGAGTGATCGTGTAATGTGAGCTGATGGCAAGACAACGTGAAGATGGGAGGCTATTCGTAGCCATTTCTCAGCTGGGTCCAAATAAGAAAGGATCCTAATAGCCCAGGGCTGCTTCTTCATTCCCTAGCTGGACATGAATGTTCGTTTCCAAGACTGAACCCCTTCCCTGTTTATATGTATAATAGGAACTACGTCAAAAAATTGTAGACTTCCAACGTACGGAGTAAGAACAGCCACCATTGATTTTGCAGTAAGTACATACATATAACTATATAAGATGATTCTGTTACAACATGTGCCTATTTTCATACGAGAAATCGATCAGTCTTTATCACGCATCGTCTTATGGCTGATAGGTCACCCATGCCATATGAGAGACTGTTTTGATGGTTGCTAAACTTGGACGGAGCTATTGGGAACATTGATTGAGCCGCCTCTAAAAAGCGGTCAACCCATAGGCGAATCTTGGATGAGTAACAAATAAAAATGATTCCTATTTTTATACGGACCATCTATAAATACTAAATAAAGACGGCCACAGGAAAAGTCGATGTTCAAGGAAGAGGAAGACGGAGACGGAGACTGACTGACTGAGAGGGAAGGACATGGTGGGGCAGATGCTAGTACGCCCGGCCACTGCTTAAATTCTTTGATAGCGATAAGACGATAGCGCGGATAAAAAAAAAAAAAGTTGATCGCGAAATCTGTAACGGTTTCTCTTGCACAATGTAAGCTTTGGTCCTTGGAATCTTTTATTTCGACGACCGTCCATTCGGGTCGGATTGAGGCCGCGATAATGGATATTCATCGCTGCCGATTTGTGCCCTACCCTCCATCCGCCATCAACGCCGTCGCCTTTTCTTATTCGACAGTAACCAAATCCCAGAAAGGCGCGCCCGTGCGATTAGCGATCGGTCGTGCGAACGGCGACATCGAGATTTGGAATCCCTTAAACGGCCTATGGCACCAAGAGACCATCTTGCATGGAGGGAAGGACAGAAGCATTGATGGTTTGGTATGGGTAACCGAGCCTGACCAGATCCTACAAGATGGCACCAAGCTCGTCGGAAAGTCGAGGCTGTTTAGCATTGGCTATACCAGCACCGTTACCGAATGGGATCTCGAGAAAGGAAGGCCGAGAAAACAGGCAAGCGGTATGCATGGCGACATATGGTGTCTTGCCGCCCAACCTTTCACTGCGCCTGCTAAACACGGCGACAAGTCTACCAACGGTGTTGTTCAAAACGGGAAGAAGCTAGTAGCAGGGACTATAGATGGTAGCCTTGTTCTCTACTCGATTGACGATGACGACCTCCGATTTGATAGGATATTAGCGAGATCATCCTCCAAGAAGACAAAGATGGTCAGCATCGCCTTCCAGAATCGCAACATCGTCGTGGTAGGGTGCTCAGACAGCGCCATCCGAGTTTACGACATGCGCAATGGCAATGTCTTGAGGAAGATGACACTAGGATCAGATCTCTCCGGCGGCGCCAAGGATATTATAGTCTGGTGTGTCAAGTGTCTCAATGGTCGTGATATAGTCTCGGGTGACTCGACTGGTCAGGTCTGCATATGGGATGGGAAGACTTATACACAGGCGCAAAGGCTACAGACCCATAATCAAGATGTTCTCTCGCTCGCGACTAGTTCTGACGGTTCGACCATCGTTAGTGGTGGAATGGACCGGAGGACTGTTCTATATAGGAAGACTTCGGGTGCGATAGCGAGATGGAGCAGGGTTTGGCACAGAAGATATCATAGCCACGACGTCAAAACTATGGCATCTTTCGAAGGGAATGGCATGAGTGTTATTGTTTCAGGAGGTTTGTATACAATCTCAATCTTGGTTAATTTCGGTCGCTGATTCTCCTAGGCCCGGATGCTAGTCCAATCGTCTTGCCCTTGCGCGAGGCTGGCATGGAGAACCACCGAACTCTTTCGCATTTACCCCAGGATCCCCCACTGCAGAGCGCACCCAAGAGCAGGCTGATAGTTAGTTGGTGGGAAAGAGAAGTTCACATCTGGAGGCTGAGAAAACCACTCCGGGATTTGGTAGACTCCTCAGATGGGGAATCCGTTATCGAAAAGAATCGAAAGCTATTGGCTCGGATATTAATCAAGGGCGAAGCAAACATTACATCGGCGACGATCAGTCATGATGGTTCTTTGCTTGTGGTATCGACCACATCCGATATCAAGGCGTTCTATTTGAAGCCTCGAAGCGAGTCCAGGAAGGACGAGCTCAAGATTTCTAAGGTCGAGGTCCACGATGACGTATCGAAGCAGGGTGCGACGCGGCTCCAAATTTCTCCAGATGGACAATGGTTCTGTGCTATCCAAGAAAGCAACAGGGTTGTCATCCTATCAATATTGCGTGACTCTGCTCCGAACAGCAAGCCAGTACTGCACCCGAAAACGATTCGATTACAACGTATCGAGCGAAAGCTACAGAAACACGTAACTTTAGGGGGTCTAGGACAGTATGACAGAACGATCACCCATATCGCATTCTCTCCGGATAGCAAGATGCTAGCAGTTGCGGATTTAGCTGGCTACATTGACACTTGGATATTAGGTACACCACGACCAAGGCTTCAGAACGGCGTGAATGGGGCCAATGATGATGCATCCTCGTCTGGTAGTGATGATGAGGAAGATGACGATGACACCGAAGGTTTACGATGGGCTCGTAATCCGAAAGGGTCTCTTATTCCGAAATTGCAAGCTGCTCCTACAGTTCTATCATTCTCTAACCATGTCCCCACTTCGAAGTCAGCCCCAACAAGCGATGACGAAGCCGCAGATGATTATATTCTTCTTACTGTCACTGCGAGACCCCAAGTCTTACTTATTAACCCTACTCTTGGCTCTCTAACTCCCTGGTCTAGGAGAAATCCCATCGCACGATTTCCGGTTGAATTTCGGAATATTCGTGACCTCGTGAAGGGAGCTCTTTGGTCAGGCGAAAGAGTATGGCTCTATGGAAACACATTTCTTTTTATGCTAGACTTGTCTCAGGATCTGGCAGAGCCGGCCCAACCCTACGAACCATCCAATGGTGAACTCGTAAAGCAGGGGACGAAGCGGAAGAGAGGGCCCGATACTGGTGCCGGTAGCAAGATGGAAATCGGGGCTGCAGGACCAACAAAAATCATTCATCAAATAAGGGGTAAACCAATTGAAGAAATTCCCCTTGACGGCCCTGTATCCGACCCTATGGATGAGGACGAGATTAGCCAGCCTGCAGATGAGAGTGACAGCGAAGACTCGGATGATGAGAACCTAGGCGAATTGGCACTCCTCAGAGGTGCCCAGGGGAAGGCTGCGTCTGAGTCACAGTCGGACGAGAGATTGGCCTTCTGGCATACGTACAAGTATCGACCAATTCTGGGTATCGTTCCACTCGATGGCGAAGAAGATGTATCAACAAATGGAGTGGCCGAGACAGTTTCGCATGAGAAACCACGGGAGACGCTTGAAGTGGCTCTAGTTGAGAGGCCGTTGTGGGATGTCGATATGCCAGATAGATACTTTGGAGATGGGGAGTGGGAGAAGTAAGGAGTGGTGCAGCATATTCGCGTTCGTCAAATACCGTGGTACAATTTCTACCATTAATATATCAAGATATTGGACCGTTGAACTAAAGAAGTATTTTGCCTCCTTCATAATTCTCATATCTTATTACTTACTTCCCTGTATGATTTGCGTTAAAAGCCAACAGAATTGTCAGGGAAAGTAGGTACACTTAGGAATTAGTTGTGCCTAATTGGACATGAAAAAGAGCATGTAACAGTTGACAACCAGATACATAAGTAATAAATACGAAGTTCGTGCCCTTTCATAGCTAGCCCCCTTCTAAGTCCATGAGAGAGCACTTAGGCCCTGGCAAAAACTAGGTACTTCCTAGAAAATTCACTTGTATGATACATAACAGGACTCACCACACCACCCACCCCCCCCTTTTTTTCCCCTTTTTCCCCTTTTAAGTTTCTTGCGAAAAATAGGGAGCTGTTGAGACGCGTCGCGCGTAGGCGTCTCTACGTACGTACAAAAAAATTATGACCACTGAGGTTCGCTGATGTCCTAAACAACACATCTCTTCCAGAAAAATAATATTCACGCACAATAATTAAAAATAGGAACAGCCGTCCATTCAGGACAAGATCTTCGTAAACGCGTTCTCGCCATTTCCCAGACGCGATCTTCTTCACCCAACTTCCTAACTTCAACTTCACTCTATCCATAGAGATAACATACACAACCCATTGCACTGTTTATCACTGGATAAGATTGTGAGTGGTAATCTCCTTTAAGTAATTCCTCAAAGTGATATTTTGAAAGCCTTCTGCTAATTTCATAACTTACAGTCCGCTATCAAGCAAGCCAACCATAGTAAACATACTCCTTTATGATCCTGGCAATTATGGTTCATCTGATCGCATCCAGGATTGCTATCAGGATGTAATATAAATCAAGGAAAGAGTCACGATGTCCATGTGCCTCAACTAGGTGAGTTGAATATATCAAAACTCCAGTGTTGACGTCGGACTAATCTAGCATAGAGAGAAACAGCAAAGAGTGCAAGTTTTTGCCGAATCTGATGTCAACTATAATGGCGTTCAAGTCTCGAAGAAGCTTCAACATGCGTGCAGTTCGACAGCATCGAACATCGCGAACGAGGAGACGCTTTCCAAATTTGTCTCTACGTAAGAATGGCGCAAAATGTCATTCATTAACTCCACTACTGAAACAACGACAACGACGGCACATACAGAAGCAGCAGTTATGTCTACAAGCATTCTCAACGTTTAAGGCCCTTCGAGGGTGGTTGTCATGGGTCTGGCCTGGCTATGGTCACACCGCAAATACTAAGGAGAAGTTACATGATCATCTGAGTCGTAGCGACCTACGATACATCTAGTGGTCCGAAAAAAAAAAAGCAAAAGGCATTACCGAAGTTGTATACTCATACCTGAGACGACTTGTAACAACGGACCAGTGAACGGACGACTGGGAATAAAGATGAGGACAAAATAACACAGTCATGATGGTGGCATGCATGAGGGAATTTACGCGGTGGTCGCAAACACCACCAATGGTGGTATTGCCCGGGACGGTGAAGATGACGATTATGTCCCTCCCCTAACTGTCCTATTGTAAGTAGAGATACGGTGTTCGGGAGTTGTTGATAACCATGTCGAGGCCTAGAGTAACTCAGAACAATTCAGCAGCATTTTATGACGTTCAATTTAATTGCAGGAAGCGCGTTATATCCGTCAGCTAGAGGTGACATGTTAAAATAAACCCAGGGAAGGAATATTGTATCGCCCGGGCTCGACTCTAGGAGATATGCCCCCCTGATCCTCAGCTCAAGTCCTTAAACCATATGCGGCATCCAAGCGGGATTAGAAGAATGAGATACTTGATCGGCTTAGAAGAAAACTCAAGGGTGTAGAATAGGTGCCGGCCTACTGTTATTCGATGAGAAACTGTGATATTCCGGATCAAAATGTAGATCTGTCTTTTAGGTTCCCTTGGAGATTTAGAAGGTCGGGTAAACAGATCGAAAGGACTGAAAGGCAGAGAAGCGTTATAAGTGTCTACCTATTTATGAGCGGCACAGGTTTTTGATCATCATATTGCTATTTCAACACGCGTCGATGTGCCAATGGGATCATTTCGTCCACCTACTAGTCGAACATATCACCATATCGTCAAAGTGTTGTAGATTAACTGGGAGACATGGTTGAATTCGTATTGATTCCAAGTAGATACCTACTTTCATGCACTACAAACAATGAGGTTTCGAATAGAGATGATATGTTCTTCGTATTAATAGATAAGCATACTTGCAATTATTTACCTAATCTTCCACGGTTACTAATGGTGCAAAGCGAGTTTCTCTTACATGTCCCTAGGTCGGCATTTTGTTCATAATTATATTGTTCTTGGTGCAAACAGAATCTATCTTTAGCCTTATCATTTTTCGTTTAAAAAGAAGCCAGTGAATCAGCCAGGAAAGATAGGTATCACAGGGGGAGCTATCATTGGGGGAATCGTTTGTTCAAATGCTAACAGATGAAAACATAGGTAGGTACTTGGCACTTTCTGCGAGAGTACGAACGACGATGAAGAGCGTGCTCAACATAAAAATTGACGCTCCTATCTACATAAATGCGCCGTCCAACTCCTAACCTGATGACTTATGATGTATTCTTTCAGAATGATGGAGGGGAAAATGTATGGTATGTCCCGAATCGTCAAAGTATAACCTTTCATCGCGTGATGTTCCAAACTTGTGAGGCCAGTACTGACAACCCGTACGCCACTCACTCAACTTCCAACGGTCGGCGATTTATGTCATTTCCCTCACGGGATAGAATATTAGATTGTTCCTTTCTTTTCGAGAAAGGCTTGCGTGTCTCGTATTACAATGTGGTTAAACGTGGGATATAGGCCTCGGCGAAGAATAAGGTATCATTCAGCATTCCAAGGATCCTAGGCGAAGTAGATTTGGGATCGCCTGGGTACGCCGATGCGCACCTTTCAAGTTGTAGGTCAGATCGGTCGTGGAGTTCCTATTGCGTGGCTGGGTGTCTTCCTTCTAAACACGTCCTGCTAAATCTCTCAGGCTTCACCTCCCCTGGCCCGACCCCGTCTCCTAAAGAAGTCCATCACCCTCTTCGCCGCTCCGCTGCTACCAGCGTGGTCATGGGGTCTTCCGTACTCTTCACCATCGTACGCATCCACAAACCTCCTATTCTTTTGTAGAACACGACTTCCGCGCCCGGACTGGCGCCCGTCGTAGTGGTCTGAGTCGTACCCGCTTTGGTAGGGCGCAGAGTTGGGCGGTTTTCGTTGAGGTTCTATTGAGGATTCAGACTCGGAGTTTAGAACTGCACCTTGCTGCAGATAGGAAGGAATTGCTGTAGGTCTTGTATTTGATGGAAAGCGCTGCTGAACAGGACTAGCATTCGGATGAGGTGCCGACGCCAGACGCGGCGACTGTAACGGCTCGTACGTGCCATCACCATACCGTTGCCCTGCATTCACATGGCCTTGTTGTTGATCTGCGTATCGGTCGTAGTCATCAACTTCAGGAGGTTCCTGAATAGGCAAATCCTGTTGGGAAGCTTCAGGAGGTGGAGTCGCGGGCTCCTTGCTCAAGCCCATAGCTCTCATAAGAGAAAACCGACGATTCTGCGGCTTCTCTAGCGACGCCTGCGATCCAGCTATGCTACCACTTCGCTTCTTACCAAGTCCCAGAGAAAAAGATCTTCGGGAAGCCCGGGATTCCATAGAAGTCCTCGAGTCGCTAGGCATAGCATTCGACATACTGATCGGGGGATACTTTTTGGATATCTTCTCGCCTTGCTGATCTAGGCGCTTCTTACGACCACCAAAGATAGATCCGCTGCGACCGAAGATCTTACCGCCGATTTCGCCAATAGTGTTGGATCTACGGTGACCTTTGACTTCGCCGGACTGCTGCTGTCCCTGGCTGAAACCCGAAACCTGGGCGAATTTTGAAGGTACGCTGATGCTCGGTCGACCGAAGTCCATGTCAGGCGTTTCCTGCGGAATCGGGTTCGAGATAACGTAATTCTTGGCACCTTTCGGTTGTTGTATGCTTCCATGAGCGTTAGTACCGGCAACGGCTGGGGGTAATGGTTGACCGTACGATCCTCGTGTAGACGACGCCAATCTAGAGGCTGTCGATTGCATTGAGCCTCCAGTAGTAGGCCGGGTACCTGATGTACCGGTTGCAGCAGTCATGTAAGCATGATCAGACCCGGTACGCGGGTGGCTTGCCCTCGGGGGTGGGATATCGCGCCGGTGTGCACTAGGCGGCTTCCGTGGGTCTCGAGACGGCGTTGTATATTCTTCCCTTGAAACTGGCGGATCCCGCGGCAGCGGTTTGTCGGTCGGCGAAGCATGTACCTCGACCGGGCCTTGACTAGACGACCGAGCTCGGGTCTTTCCGCGCGGTGATGCATGAGGATCCGACTGCTGCTCACCTCCTCTTTGCGTCTGAGTGACAGGAGCCACATATTCCACCTGAACAGTTCGTCGCTTGTTATCCTTCCTTTGCTCTTCTCCATCAGCCTTGCCCTGCTTCCGAGCCGAATCACTTGGTGTGGCGGTACTCGACTTCGTCTTGGATGGCTCCCTAACCGATGCACTTCTTGCCAAGCTGCCGGCATCAGCATCCTCTGTTGGCACGGTCGTGTTCTGAATCTCGCTGCTTGTAGTCGTCGTACTAGTAATGAGCTCCACTACATGTGCGTATTCGCTCAGCCAACTATGCCGAGCCACCTCAAATAGGTCTGCACGTTTCCGTGGGCTGGGAACTAGGATACGGCGCAGTAGATCTCGCGCGTGAGGAGTAACATATTCGGGGAAGGTGAGGGGAGTGTTCACAATGTACTTATACAGTAGATTAATATTATCACCCTCAGGGTTGGCTGGATCATCATCAAACGGTAGATATCCTGCAAGCATGGCATACTAAAGTCCTGTAAGTAAAATCAGGCCGTGGATAAGTCAGAAGGTGGCTTTTACTTACCAGGATGACTCCGCAACTCCAGACATCAACTTTTCGGCCCGTATAAAGCGAGTCGCTAACGACTAATTCCGGCGCCGCATAGCAAGGACTTCCACAGCTTGTCTGCATCAGGTCACCCCTACGCATTCCGTTCGGCTTGGTCTTATCAAGGCCGGCACGCTTGACGAATTCACGATCAGAGAGATTCAACTCTTCCTCTTCCGTTAATTCGTCCGTCGGGTCAAATGTGTTGGCGAAACCGAAGTCAGTGATGATAATATTCCGATTTCGGTCAAGAAGTAAGTTCTCTAGTTTGAGATCTCGGTGGACAATGCCCTTCTTATGGAGATATCCAACACCCGAGATGAGTTGAGCAAAGAGTCTTCGGGCCGGGCCGTCTTTCAAGTACCTGTGATTGAGAATGTAGTCGAATAGTTCACCACCAGAAGCGTACTCTAGAACGATGCCAATATGACGCTCTGTCTCGGACATCTCGTGTAATCTGACGATGTTAGGATGTGAAATGCCACGCAAAATAGCTACCTCACGGTAGATCTTGGCCAGTCGAGAAGGGTTATTTCCCACACTATCGCGTCGGATGAGTTTAATGGCGACCTAAGAAGGGTGATTAGTGTGGGCTCAAATCTAAACAAGACAAAATTTTGGCCTTACCTGGACACCTCCATCCTGCTTCCATCCTAATTTCACTTTTCCAAACTCACCCTCGCCGATCACATTCCCTAGATAATAATCTCCAAATTTTGAAGCCTTCTCACGTTTGGAGTGATCATGACGACTCCGGCCACCACGCCGACCTTCTTCCTGAATATCATTTGTTCCCACAATAGGGGGAGGAGTGGCATCGTCAACTTCATCAGTAATCCGACGGGTTGAGGACTGGGCTTTGGCCTCATTTAATCGTTCTCGTTCTCGCTCGATGTCGTCTTCGGGCTGAGACACAATGACACGATGAAGGACCTCGCTAGCCTCACGTGAAGGCTGCCTTGCTGAAGCATTTGTCGCAGTCCTAACAGGCATCGTGGTCGAGACAGTCTGGCGATGATCTCTATTGTTACTAGGTCTTTGGGAAGACTCTTGGGTAAGATGCTGAGATGCCGCTCTCCGGCTTCTAGAGCTCAGGTCGTCATAACCTCCCCGTCCTGGTTCCGACTGTCCATTTGTACCTGCCCTGCTGCTGTCTCCCCCTGTTCGTCTAGGTGAATTCGCTGCCCGTTCTTCAGCGCGGGCCGCTCTCCGAGAGGTTGGTGCCCCTGAGGAACCATGCTGTGTGGATGATGTACGCGGTGGCGCAACAGGAGGTTCGTTTCTTCGCCGGTTTGAGCTCGACCTATCGAAGTCGGATGGAGCACCGGCCACAGGGACCGGCGAGGCTAATGCCGTTCGCGATGTCATTGGAGACGACTGATTCTGTTCTGGGTACGTTGGTGCGGGACTCGCTGCGTTCGCGCTATTCCCGCTCGGTCGTCTAGACGGGCGTCTCGAAGATGCAGGGGAGGCATTCGTGTTTTCTCGGCTAGCATAACGACCCTCTCGACTGGGTGACTGAGCTGGGGTGTATTGTCGGTGGGACTGAGAGGTGGCTGCAGGTGAGGGCGTATTCAAGGTAGGTAAAGAAGTCGGCTGATGAGGAGCTGACTGCAGTGCAGCAGACGACATCTTCTACGCAGTACGCGTAGGCTGACCGTCAGGGCTACTAGAATGTAAGCCTGGCGTGACAGTACCTAAAATGACGAATTAAAAGGACTTAATAGTGGTCCTTTTTTGTTTTTATTTTTTTTTTTGGGTATTTTGTAGATGAATTCGAGTCGGTGAATGTATTACCGATAGCTTAGAAAAAGAGACGATGGGAAAGTAGTAGAAGATACCTGCGCGCCTTGAATTTTTTTAATAGAAGTAAAAAAAACCAAAAGGGCTGCCGGTTCGTTTGATCCTCCAATGAGCCAGTTCAGATTGACATTGTGCGTTGCAATGAGGTGCTATCTCGTTTGAACGACGTTCCGCGTGGATAAACCAGCCGATCGGCGAATCGGCCTCCCTGGCTAGGTTCTTATCAAACGAACAAAGTCAGGTAGCAAGCTATAGAGAACCCAGCTGCTTTAGGACGCTGTAATGCGAATATGTCTGTCCTACCTAGGTAGTGCGTCAGTTGAGAAATATGGCTTGTCGACTTTGTCGCTATTGCGTTTCTTAGTTCGGTATCTAAGTAGTTATTGTAATGTTTCTTCTTGACCTTGCACCAACGAATTTAAAAGGGAGGCTTAGATGCACATGCAGATGCGGGTGCAGGTTTTGGGCACCAGTAATCTTCAGCTTCCTTCTTCCCCTTGTCTCTTCAGTTCTGGGTCCTCTCCTCCTAGAGCCCCGACGCCTCTGTAGTTCAGGATGGCTTGGACGAATGATCTTCGCGTAGTCGTCTAGGAGAACCAATATTGAAGTATTTCAGGTCTAACTGCGCATGTGCGTAGACAATAAGAGGGTTCGGGTTTTCGCGTGGGACTGACTAGGATTGAGACTGGAAGTGCGACGGATATACGGACGTTTTTGTCTTCGCGTATCGTTGGCCTAGAAGTAGACTGGGTTGATACAATTCGACAATGGTAGGTTTCAATCCAGTAGAAATTGATCCCTTAACAACCCACAACGCATACGCGAAACTAAGCTTATGTTCCTTTCGCCGGTGCTGAGCTGAGTTTAATTGTCAATCTCAACCAGCAATTGAGTTGTGAGGCGTTGGCCTAATGCACCGCTTAACGGGGAATTGGGGGGGAACGCGTTGCGATTAGGGGGTGGTCGCCGAGAAAGAGAAAAAGGTTGGAGGGTCCTTGGAAAGAAGGGGTAACTAGTTTAGGGGGGGTACAGGAGAATGGTGTGAAGAGGTAGGTGTAGAGAGCTTGAGGCGCTGACACCGTCTCCCAATTGCTTGTATGCAACTCTTGAGGTATACAAGAGACACACAATTGCGCGATGAATTTTCAAAACCTCGCCTGGATAAAGGCAGGCCAAGGGGACGACGTGATGGGCGACGAGGGAAGAGAGGGAAGGCAAACCAAGGCCAAAACCGTCAACTCCTCAAGTGAAATGAGCATCAATTGGGACATGTGGGTAGGGATGCCCTTGAGAGGGAAATTGGAAGATGGACGGATGGAGACACCCAACAAGGGGGTCTTGTTACACCCAAGGTATTGCACCTGCTAGTTCGCGTTCTGTTTTTTTGGGCGTACTAGGCGTGTTTTTTTTTTTTTTTCCTTCTATCGTACTGTAGTTAGGACAGTCACGACCGTCACGATAAAGTCAAGGAAACCGCACCACTTTTATTGGAAGGAGTGCACTAACCATACTAGGCAAGTTATCAATGCAATACGGAAACGGTTGTGGGAACTGAAAGAAACAAACTTGACTACGTTAGGTAATAATCACGACGGATAGACGGCCATAAGTTCAACGTCGCACAAGGTTTCCAAGTCGCTCTTGGGGGGGTATGTACTTCGTAAATGTACCCAACGTATCCACCAACTAATGACGATAAATCACTTATTTTCATGCAGGTACCATACAGTCTATAGTGGCGATAGCGCTATCTTATCAAGGAACGAGCCATTGGTTCGGGGTACATTCACCGAAAGCCTGAGCACGGGAATCAAATCTTTACCATAGAAGATTCATGTCGTTATTTTTTTCTTAAAAAATAATAATAATCTGAAATCTACGTACACTATTTCCTTTGTCGTATGCTAACCGCTTTTTGGGGGGTTTTCTATTTTCACAGAGTTAAATACGGCCAACGCATTCGAACTTGGAAAGGATTTTGGGATGGTGTTATTAATCCTCCTCGGCATTCAAGGACTAAGCATTTTGGCAGCTGACCGACGTAGCGACGTATATGCCAGATAACCGACTTACTAGGAATGCCGAAGCCCAATAGCAAAGGCCTTTATTAATATGACCACCTTCTCGGACCTATCTACTTTTTTTTTATTGTTGTCATGCGGCCTATATGGCATACAATGTTCGACAACAGAGTCGCGAAGAACAAGATTACGTTGCTTATTTTCGGCTAGTTGTGCAGGAGTGCAGGAGGACAGGAGGACTCATTCCTTTGAGATATCCCGTATTTCGGCGATCCATTGAACTGGGATGGTCGGGTCTACCTCTCAGCCACATTTATAAGTTGTCCGTTGGAAGCCATATCTACTCACCTTAGGTACTTACCGACATATTGTAATGGCAAACAGAGCTACATACGCTTGAAGATACACGTATAACTACCTATGTAGGTGAAATTCATGATCCCATATCTCCTACTGTATGTATATTAGGTAGGTATTATAGGTAAGCACTAGCACAGAGAAGCTCATCATACCACTCGCGCCATGAACCACAATATTAATTATCCTAGATATGTACGTTGGTTGGTTAGGTAAGTAATAAACTAACTTGCATGTCATGCATATCATAATGCCATAATGTTTGTTGTTTCCAGCTACAAGGATCCTCGCGAAGAGATCCGTCCCGCTGCCCGTTTTTATTTTTTTATTTGGATACCTACGGTATGTATCTTGTGTGGCGCTCTTGACTCGAAAGGACAATGAACTGAATGCGTAACCCAACATCTCCCGAGTCCCGACCGAATATTTCGAATGGGCAAAAACGCGCGACGGGGAATCTGAAACGACAGGGGTATTGGGGTCCAAAATAAGAAAAAGGAACCATCCCGTAAAAGTCATTTCTCTCTCATCCTTCCACGGTCCAATAGACCTGGCAGAGATCACATCATCACACATTGGAGTAAGGACCTACCAGCCTTCCATCTGGCTTCTTTTCAAATTCTTCTTATCTCCTGTACAGTTTTAATATTGGGTACTAATAACGCAAGGCTGAACTCTGTGCCCACTATTGTATGTATTTTGTTATCCTTCTGCCTATGAGATATGTACCTAGGTAGGTAGACAGTCTCTCATCTTAGGGTCGAGTATTACATGTATCAATCATCATGCATTAGAAATATGTATGGAAGTACTATCCACTTAATACCCAACCTCTCATTATAGGCTACGGGGGTTGCTATTCAAGCATTCTTATTTATCTTCATGCCTGTAACTTCTCGCGGCACAGGTCGCGATCATGGTCTCCTTTCTTTTCTGAAGACCTACTGTTTATTATGGCCGCGATGACTGCGGCCGCAACAAACGAGGTTTAGCAACGATCATCCTAACTCGGAGTTGAAGGGGTGCTCCTTTCAGCCAAGTCTCAGTAAGGCTGAGACGTAAGTCTAATAAACAGGATTCAAGACGCGCCTTTTATAACCAGCCACCGGGGGAAAGGCTGTTCGGCATATCATAAGGTGGTCGCTTTCTCAGCTTCTCAATCGCTACCGCCCACGCCCACACGATGAGGGATTCGGTTCCAGCTTTCAGCTACGGCAATATGACAGGCCCCACCAAACTTGCCCGGTGACGGGGTAGTAGGCTAAGAAGATCAGATCTTCTTGCATTGACGTCGGAGATGACCTTTCATGGATTTGAACAGGGATCAGACGAATAGTCCTGGATTTATTAACTTTCAAGGCATGATCTATCAATCAGTTAACCGAAAGAAGATCAAGCCCCAAAGAGCTCAGACCTCGCGCTTAGTGTGCGGTACCGTACTTTTATCCGCCTGAAGATCAACATGAACCTCGTCCTAGACCTCCTTCGACTTCCAGTTGACTATCATTCGTACTGCCAGTGAAGCCATTATAGCTTTTTACCAAGGACCTCCCTCCCACGCATGAAACATGACGGGAGCACACGAAATCTTGGTAATTTGTGTAACCAGCCCGCCAAAAAAAAACGGATGGCCGAGTCAAGCGACAAGAATTCCGTATGTAAATCGAATCAGTCTCCGTAACCTGGTCCGTATAATTATGTAATTACTCATTTTGGCCAATCAGAGAGAGGACTTTGAACAAGCAACGCACTTCAATGTTGTTCTGCAAGCAAGCGTCGATCTCTAAACACTCAATTTAAAGTCTCCTCTGAAACTTTCTTGACGCCTTCATCTGCCGGAGAATTCAACCGGGCTACAGAAGAATGACCCGGGATTACCTAATGTGTAAGGTAAATGAATCTCAAAGGTTTCATCCTCATGTGATGAGGTCCAACAAGCCGTCTTCTCAAGACCCTTAATAGCGGAAACGTTCAGAATAAATTGCCGTGGGGGACCGAGAAGAGATATGGCTGGCTACAAGATCATCCGGGAGATCAATCTGGGACATAGATTGACATCGTCACTCCTAAGCCCCGAAGACGACGATCATCCGCGATCCGATCTTCTTTCTATCTCTTCCTAATTACATGTACTATTTGATTGACATGCCTTCGCGGGCTGAAAAGTACCTTGGGTATATTATATGTAGAACATCCGTTGGTGAAAAGAATCGAGTTATATTTGGTCTACTTCTATCATCTGATAATTTAGGTAGATGTAGATACCACGCAAACAACCCACACACGTAGGTAGAAGCTGCCCAGCATCGTCAGATAAGAAGCATAAGGTAGAAATGTCTCAAATGTCTCAGAACGCGCGGGTCGCGCATATATAATACCCGTCTATTTAGCTGAGTTGTGCTACGCCTCAAGTTCGATAACCAATTTCGTATATCACCAAATAACAGTTTAGAATGATAACTGCTCAGCTTATTACCCAAGAGTCCGTACGTCGCCACGAGTATGATTGAAACTTGACTTACTAGAAATTATAGGTATCTACCCGCTTCAAAACGGTGGCACATATCTGATGTGCATGAATAATAATGTGGACAATTCACAATAGCAACATCCAGAGGCGTTCATAAGTGGCTTTTGCTTTTCATCCATCAACACCATTTCAAAAGTGGGGACCTTTGGGGACAAAGGGTTCAGGTAATAGAAGGGACGCGACCAGCTTTAGACTGGAATACTATGATGTGTTACACTCTTCATTGACTACTAGGAAAATGTACAATGGGAAGACACAATCAAGTCTTATCTCTTCACACCGCCGATGGGTTACCTGACTTACGAGCGATTCTCCTAATACACATGTCCTCCTCAGCTACGTAGGTAGGTACCTACCTACGTCAACTTCGGCGAGCCAAAGATACCAGGACGGCGACCTAGAGTATTCTAGTAGGTACTATCTCTTTATTTCGTTCTTTCACCAATAGATAAGCGGCTCTAGACCACTATATTCTACCGAGCTACCTAGGTACCTGGGTAATTATTCATGAGGTACACGTACACAATCAGTTTGAATATACCTATTACGTACCTACCTACGCAGAGACGGGCCGGTCTTGGGATAAAGAGGCGGTTATTAATGGGGGTTAGGTCATAGCCTCCCTGGCTGTTGATATACTTAGAAATGAACTTGGTTAAGTTGTCAGGCGTTAGCGCCGGGTTTCATTATACTGCCGACTTACACGCAGATCGATATAGGGAATGATTATCATGATAATTGGTACTTTGGTTCACTTATATCTAACTCACAACTTGATAGATATGTTCCATGTATCCAATGCAACCGCAACTATCGTTAGGACTGCGGCGTAGCTTACCAATATCCCCATCGTGACGCTTGGTCCAACATCTAGTGTTGGTATCGTCATGTTGACTAACCCTGTGAGGAGATTTGCTAGTAGAAAAATCGCCAACCCGTTCCTATTAAACGATCGCAATACTCTGCTCGTTGCTGTTTCATATGCCTCATGTTCGGTTTTCGCATCCGTAGCATTGTAGAATGATGGAAAGAAGACAGTCTCGATAGCGCAGCACGCTAAGAGCTGCGCCGAATTAAATGCCGCAATCCATAAGATATAGGGCAGATTGGCCAGTCGCCGAGATACGTTCAAGCTCGCGCCATACTTATAGTTCGTGGTGAAGAAGAACAGAATCGACCAGATCAACGTCCACGCCGCCATGGTTAAAAGAAGAGTGGTCCGCTGAGCGCCATTACTCGTTCCGCTGCGTGGGTTAATGCTCCTGGGTAATACAAACATGCCAGTGTCCTGACCAGCTAGGAAGATGGCGAGGTATCCGATAAAGCTGAATATGCCTTCCCTGTTCATGGAGAAAAGATCAGTTCGCGGGGCTACGAGGATGAACGCTTTCAAATTTGTGGTCTCTAGCACAATTTGGTAAATGGCTCCGAGTAGAATAGCGAGCGCTGCATATGACGGAACGATCTTCAGAGCTGACTGGAAGAGCGCGACGAAGGGAGGAAGAAAGCCGAGTGTGAAAAAGAAGTTCCAGTGGACGCCGTATTCGGTCACATGTTCGGCATAATCGAGACCCTTAACACTTATAAGACGGATAACACCAAGTACCAGGAGAGGAAGCGAATGCCGCATCGAATATAGGATTCTGTGCAACAATGGCGTCCTACGACCTTCTGCTCTCTCTTTTAGAACCGGCCGCGCAGCAACAATGCCTGCCGAGAAGACGAAGGAGCCCACGCCCACATCCATCAATGAGGTGCCCCACGTCTCGACCTTTGCGAACCTGCGGGGGAATATTCTGAAATCCACTGCTAGAATTGCAAGACACGTGATTACCAACATAGACCCTCGGTAGGTGGTCAAGAATGGTTTGGTTGACAGAACACTGAGCGTACTGGACGATTTCTGGCCTTGTGCGCTAGGGGGGGGTTTGGGCTTCTTCCTCGAGGCTACGGGATTCGGAGGTAGCGCGTAAACGAATATCGCAGGAACAAGAAATAGGCCGCAGAGGAGTAGCGGCGTATTCGCATAGAGAGTAAATGCAAGCAAAGAAGCCACAACATTTAGGAGGAAGTCGACCAGGAAGCTCAACGGTTTATAAGGCTTGAAGAAGGACTGTCGAGACTGCAAGATAGACCAAAGGATAAAGGCAACCTGGTTAAGTATCATGGGTCAGCTGTAGTAATTGAGATTGAGAGGATAGTTCACTACACGCATACAGGTCCTACTGCAGTTACATAGTTGATCTCAGCGATGGAGCCTCCTGTGAGGTTGGACACGAAATCCTCCTTCATCTGTTTATAGCTTGTCGCATTGGAGCCCATTTTCCTTTACACGGACTATTGAAACAGAAAAACAAAACCATAGGATATAAAAGTTCATCTAGGTGCATATATGTTGTTACCTAGAGTCAACAGGGCATCGCGATAATATGAAATAAGAAAAGAATCGGTTTGAACAGATATCATATTAATATCTAAAGATTCCAAGTCTTGCGAGTCGCACAAGTCGCGAAATGAACAGATTGGAGTTGAGTTTGAGTGGGACTGGTGGGGTCAGCCAATCACATGAGGCGAATGTTAATGGATATGTATCTTATCTTATCTAGCGCCGTCATTACAGTAGCTCATTAGCGGCTGTTTGTGAGATCATAGTGAGTCTAGCCAGGTAGCCGGGTCTTTGGTGCATGTAATTACATAAGCAGCAATAGGAACATTGTTGTAGATCTTACATACATCATGTACCTACACAGTACCTAAGGCATGAACGCCTGCATGTATGTAGGTACTATACTATAAGGTACATACCTACCTACCCAAGGTATTCGTTGCTATGTCGGCTTTCCTTTAATTCCCGCGGGCCTTCGACAGATCAAGACCGATAAATCCGCATCAAAACCACCCTTTTCAAAGGAGAAAGCATCCCTCGCCACCTGTTATAAAACATGAATTACATAAAATTCACCTGGACAGTGGCAGTGTAGAGAGATCTTCTTTGCCATCAGGGACTAGTTCGGAAGAGAAAGCTCAACACATTACTCAGCTGAGATCATTCGTTATTCATGCAGAGTAGAGTCGAAGAAACAAGAGTCACGAAGTTCCATTTTCTTTGTCATATAGCGGAATGAATCGCTTAAATCTACTACATTGGAGGGTGGCTTATACGATAACCACTCTTTCTTTGCGACAAGATTTTTAAGGTAATGCGGGACTTTAGCTCTATTCCTATTGCTATGATGATAATATTCGGCTGCGCCTTTGATCTCTTGAGATCTCGGTCCGCGTTCTCGCCCCTTTAACAAACGGCGAACAGGAATCACCAAAGACCTTTGTGTCTTCTATCTATTCATAGAATTGCTCTTAAGGTTAGCCGCCCCGTTAGGACATTGACCCCTATTCTTTAGCCTGAACAACTTTCTCTGCAAATCTCAGAAAATAGTTACCAAACTTTTCTAGCCTACTAGGCTGTTAATAGTACCTGCTTCCTTCCCACGTCATACCCAATGACAAGCGATGTGAATATCTCGAGGCGCCCAAGTCTCGAGCCCATATGGACCAACTACCGTAACTTTGGTGGCCTGCCTAAAACGGTTCATCGTCCGACCCCGATTAATGCGAGTCTGTCTCCATCTCCCCTATCTCCAAAGAGCCTTCCAGGTCCCAGCCCAATTCACCCTGCCTCCTACGATGGATCCATGCGAATGCAAGACAGAGCTCTTGTCAATAGTCTCGACCAAAGAGCGAGACATATAGTAAGCTCGGTACCTCTTACTCCTATTGACGAGTTCTCGTCATCGCCCTTAGTAGCAAGACTCGAAAAATTCAGTATACTGCCTCCGATGAGCATTACGCATGGCCTACCAACGCCAGCCTCTCCCGAATATCTACTTCAGAGACGACAATCTAGATCAATAACTACATGTATGTATGACGGCCTTCCCGGATCTCAGGCTCGGACCCCCGACTATTATACTCCAGACTCGAATGTGTCGCCGGTTTCATCACGAAGGAATTCAGCCATAGGGCTCCAGGATCAGCTTCGGACATGGGGCCACGTCTACTATGGCAACGCGAAAACAGCCGATGCCTTCATTATTGCCCGGTCTCTGCGTCGGCGTAGTAGCAACTCTGCGGCAGAGATCAAAAGCCCGAGGTACTTGCGACCAGGGAAATTACAGGGAAATAACCGATTGACAGTCCGCGCCATCATTCGGCCTCGAGCTCTAGATAGGCCATCATTCCTAATTCAGCGCAACTTCAATATAGATGAGCTCCGAGCCACTGTACCAGATCCAGTATCGCAACAAGATGCGATTGGCGGCTTAAATCAGCAGCGCCGCCAGAGCCTTCCGACTACGCCAGCCCAGAGTCTCTCGCCAGCATACGCGCAACCGAGGTCAAGGCGCTCTAGCAGTATACGGTCGAGTACGCTTCTACATTCTGGCGCGAATAGCCTAGACCATGAAAGTCTGATGAAAGACGCGAAGGCTGTACCGATCCGTAAGTAGACTAATATTTTGGGTTGCCCTATCTACGACTCACCCAACCAGACTACTAGAGTCAATCGATACTAAATCATTACTTTATAGACCTGAAGTACGCTCGCGCATACCTCCCCGTTATAGCGGCCTTGTTGGTTTCCGGCCACGTCCACGAGGGTGATGTCGTCTACCTACCACTGCCGCATGCTGATGTATGGCCAGAGACCGCCCGGTACGTCTACACGGGACAGGGCGAACTAACGCAAGCGATCAAAGAAAACATATTGTATCTAGCTGGAAAGGTGTAATTATGGGCTACCTATTTGAGTATTAAAGCACTCATTTTCTATCGTCAGAAAAAGTTTATATGTAAGAAGGGAATTGTATTGCTAGGAAGGCTAAGCACATAAGGTACCTAACCAGGTAGAAAAGCCGGAAAGGGGGATAGGCAAATCAAGGGTACATAATGCTTAATGGAATGTATGTATGGATGGATCTCGTTCTCTTCTTTTAGTCCAGTCATAATATATCAAGAGAGGGAAAGGGGGATACTTGGTTAAACAGTAGTGATTACCTAGGTACCTAGTGCTTAACGTTATTAAAATGTTATTTGGGCTATATAATTATCATCCTATTATTAAAAAATAAACATCTGCCTAGATAGTTTAGACGCCGAAACCTTGCGTGTAAATTATAGATTGGTTCTTACGACAGGGCTTAACATACTTGTAATATCACAGCATGAATGAATGTAGTCATATTCTCTCTCTACCTCTGGACCACAGCTGACGTAGAAGATATATTTATCTAGGTAGATACCTTATTAACTCCTATAGACAGGAGAGAATGTATAACTGTAAGTAAGTCTCCCCGAAGGTTTAATTCCTTCTCTCTAGAACAAGTACAATAACCCGCCAGCCTCTCCTGGGGTAAGCGAACCAGGTACTAATCAAATTATCCAACTCATTCCCTTATCCAATATGCCTTATAATCTATCATTGAATCCAAGTAGAATTCTAGCTATTCTGAGTCCTACACAATGCACTGACGTAACCTCAGGCATAGATTTTGAAACAAAGTACCTACATAATTAAATTAACCGAGAAAACGATATAAGATAAATGAAAGCAGGAATATTGCTCTTGGTAAATCCCCGGGATCCCGGAGCATAAGCCCACGAAGCACCTCGTTGGCTCCCCAGAGCCATTCTGAATTGGTTCACTTATACAGCCTGAGCCTTAACTACCTAGTAAGTTATAACATAATAGTGACTTATTCTATTCAGTATAGGCAGTTTTTGGCCGGAAGTTCCAGGCCGAGAGAGCTAGGTGTCGTGGTGCCACGTACATCTCAGCTAGATACTTGGATATATCTATTATACTAACGCCTCATAACATTCATAGTAGATACCTATGAAATACCTCGTATATTGTAGGGTTATATGACCACTTCCAAAAAAGCACAACTATGGAATTCAATAGGAGTTGAGAGTCGAGGTACAAGAGTTTATTATTAGAATGTATATCGTGTTGGCTCTCATCTCATGACTGTGAGTAATAGTCTCTGAATTTTGCATCAAATTTTGAGGTTGTGTCTATAGAATGCATAGCAGTCCACCCAAAATAGGGCCGTTGTCGGCTACGGCGCAAACGTGTCGATCTTGCGGGCTTATTCTAAAAGTTGCGTCTTCTCTGCATGATTCCCTTGCTAGCTCGCTGAAAATGTTCTTTTCCGCATTACGACGGACATGGGCCCCCTTTAGAAACTTCCCTAGACCGCCGCATTCTGAAACAATCAACTGCATATTATTCGCCAGCACCACCTCGCCAACTTTGGTATAGTGTGATATAGTAGAGCATAATTGGCGGAGGCATCGATGAAAACTTTGAAAACTCTTATATTGGGTCTAGGCATACTTGGTATGCATCCGACATCCATGGCTACAACAACTCAGACGAAGTGTTAAATGCCTAGGCCCCATATAAAGGAATGTTTCCTCCGCCAGAAGATATTGATTGTAGGAACCACGTAACCCGATTTGAGGCGGTCTCAAAATCTGCTCAGAACTAGAGGGTCGTAATTATTCGCCACAACTATCATGAATAGGTACCTACCTACTTGGGCAGGAAGTCCTCTAAAATTCTTAGCTCTTTATACGATTATAGTTACAGAGAATAACATCTTGGAAAGCGACCCAACATTAAGTGGTCAGTGGAATTCTTCAACCCGGTTTATCAACTGGAATGCCTGCCTGCGTACATATAGCAAAGGATATTCCAAATCCGGGAAAAGCCTTCCCCAATTAAGGCCAAACATCCATTGCATGAACCAACATGCTCACATACTGGCACACACTCACTCGCCTTGCATCGACATCATGCAAAGGATGTGTATCTATAACTATTAATTACACCCCAACATTCCCCTATTGGGTAACCCGGTACAGCTGTCAAAACCAACTATCTACCTCCTATGTAGGTAGGCACCTAGAAATTATATAGAACAAATCGACATCTACGACTAACCTAGGGCTTAGGTAGTAACTATAGATATACCACCCCTTTAGCAATAACTATCGTTAGCATTTAAAGAATTATCAATGCAATAGTACACTCCTATATTTAGATACCTAAGTTATAACGAATATGCCGATTTAACTTACGAACGGTAACGCTTGGTAAATATAGAATCTCAGTTTGATCTGCCTGCTATGTGCGTACTTATGGTAGTTATAGCAAGTATATATGTCAAGTTCAAAGGACTAGAAACAAATGAAATCATCCACATAGACCATAAAGTTACTCACCTAGGGAACGTTACAAATCTCCATAGTTACCTAGGTAGTTAAGAGGAATAGTTCAAGTATTAGCCGTATGTGTCGATGGACCCTAACGGTCCTCGTTGCAACAGCATCCTCACATAGCGTTTTTACACATCTTAGGTAACTAGGCGAGTTTGTGAGGACGAATATAGGTATGTACCTAGGTACATTATTCACCGGAAATGATATTACGTTATACTTCGTAAAATGATCGTTTAAAGAGGCCCTCTGCGTTCAAAGTGGAATATGAACATAAGAGCTAGGTGATAACCATCATGGTCGGTACTCAACATACTATTGCACTTAAATGGCCTTCGATACTAAGCGAGAATCTTCAAGCTCTGAAATTTGGATGTCCGTGAAAATAACGAAATATGACTTGCTGTTTCGTCAGCAATCCAAGGGATTCTACGACGTTAAATGGTCTCATTGTTGAATTGACACGTTGGATATTGTCCTTCCCTTTTACTATAGGTACCTACCTAGATGTTGCAACTCGGGTTCGTGATCCATGCCATAACTAATACCCTAAGTTAAATATCTCTCCCAAATGATTATTAAATCTCGACGAGGAACTAGCAGGATTTCGTTAAATATAATGGCCAGTAGCCCACAAGCGCAAGTTTCGCAGGTACAGGTTTTCGAATCGTGTGCAGTGTCTGTTTCCTATGACTCATAGTCAAAATAGGAGACTACGGCGTCGGGACTTGAAGCAACGCAAAAAATCGACAACAATGGATGACATGTTCACGCGTATCAGCATGAATCGGAGTAGGACATGCGGGACCATTTCGGTACGGATACCCTCATTACGCCATTCCGTCAGCGGATGCACGTCTCCACGGAGGTGGTAACGAGCGGGGGCCGCTACGGACACCGGACCGGTTCCGAGGAGAGGAAGCCCAGCCTATTCAGCAAGGTGATCTGGCCTTTATATCTGGATTACCTAAGACATCTTCATATTTCCTACGAATTCCGGTAGATAACCCGGTGCGAAATTACTTGCGCATCTGAATAGGCGCGAAGTCAGGTAAGAGGTGTGGGCTACCTAGTTTAAGTCAACTGCATTGGAGGTACTTACTATACTACGGCGCCACGGGATGGCGGACGGGTATCCTTCCCCAGATTGGCCACCGGAGGTCTAGATCGCGCTCTAGGTCTATCTAGATCTCGCTTGTTACCCCGTCCGGGCGTCCACAGTCCGTTCGATGGTCCCATGAATCTGGGTCGGGTATGATAAGCTTATTCTCATGATCAGATCATCTGCTAGCCTATCGTCAGTGCTCCCTAGATAGTACCCTTTTTCTGACGACATCATCGTGCCGTCACCGGGTTTGACGGGGACACGAGCGGACTTGACGAGACACCCGTCGCCCACCCCGAGGTCTGACGGGCGGATACTGGTGCTACTCTTCGCGATACCATTAGTTCCTCGTACACTTGTAAAGAACTAGATTGGTCCTGAATGGTGTGTTATTTTTCTTCCCCTTCTTTCGGTCCCAGAGCTGGTGACGTAGGAAAAGCACGAGGCAGACCGGTCATGCCATGACACTAAAGAAAGACGCATCTCCACTTCGCGGGATGCGCCGGAAGTACACAATAGCTTGCCGTTCGTGGACAGAGAACCTTTCTTTTTGTTCTGTGGGCAGGTTCATTAAGGTAAATCTACGTCAGAGGATTTGAATGAATGGCTTATAGCTGTAGAATTCGAGGCTAAACGGAACATTATATGAAGTCGAATCACAATTCTTGGAGTATAAGAAAAGCCAAATAAGGGGGGGTTAGGATTGGGGGGTACGTTATTAGGCAAGGCATGGTACCCCCAACTTATTTATTAGCATTAACCCCAACCCCTGAACGTCTGGGAGTGTTACACCAATACCGTTTCGCTGATGGTTCTTCACCTCTTGCAAATCTGAATTTCGTGCATGACGCCCGCCGGGGATCGACCGTGAGAGATCAGCAAGACCGGGTCTTCCATGGAGAAAGATCTGTCGTGATGCTGGAGATTAGCGCCCCTGTTTCTACCTGCGGACTGGTAGGTAGCACGCTAAGAGGAGACATTGGATACAAGGTCGTCACCACTGTGGGTTGCCCCTTAAAATTCTATGTACCTCGGAGGTAACGTTTTGCAGGTTACCTAGTGGGACGTTGAAAAGACCACAGAACAAGCGAAAGACCATACGAAAGAGGACGAGGAAAATATAATGATGACATCGAAATCATGCGCCTCGCCGCATCAAAGCGGTTATTATTAAGTTAGTGGCGCGAGTGAAGTATTACACACGCGAGCTACCTACATATCCATTTTCTTCGTGTCGTACCGTAACTACCCTAGGTACGCATGTACCATGTACGAAGCAGACACGTCGATGTATTGTACCTTGCCGTACATCGATAGAGCACGCGAGGACTACCACGTTGTGTCTCAGAATAGGTAAAAGAAGGCCGCCTGCCAAGCCGAGTTGATCCTCCGAGACAATCTCGATCTAGCTGTCTCGCACGAGATTGATTGAGATTTCGAATCCAACCCTCTCGATTTACTTCTGTCGTCATTATGATGGCTTCACACATTGTTGGAAATGTTGGAGATATACGATACCTCGCACATCATCTATCAATTGCGCCTCGTATACACACGACTCTTTGATAGGAGTAACGTTATGCACTCTTCGGCTTCTCCAGCCTGTCTTTTTCTGTGTTTTCATTGAGGCATCTACATCCCACTCTGTAAATGATGATGACAGATAACCTCATCGACCTCGCGATACATAAAAGCATGCAGCGCGATACCCGTTCAAGAGCAAGCTAGAGGGGTTTCGATAGAAGGTAGCGTAGATGCAATGTCAATATACGCCCCCTCCTTTACACTTCCCCCCCTGCCACCCTACCACCCACCTTATTTGTAAAAGTATGCATAGTCGTAGACGCAGGTCCGAGAGGATGTGGTTAAGCGCGGCTCGCGAGGTTGCAAATCGTCCAGGGTTATTTTTGCGTGGTTCATGATTAGCGCGCCACTATAGCATGTACTTATTGGCCTTCGGTAGTACGCATTTCGGTATACAATCTTGATCGTAACTATGGTACATGCCAGCGCCATAGTACGGTACGTGCGAGAAAGGGAAAAAGCGCGAAGAGGGTAAAAGCAATGTCGCGCGCTCTTACTTATACCCTTACTCGGTTATTTTTATAAATGGTGCCTATCTGTAGGTAGGTAGTTAGCATCGACTTATCAAGTGTACCTTAGGTATCTCAATACCTAGTGATTAGCGGGAAAGGTAGTGAGCGTATCTTACTATGATGTATGTCTCAGCCATGCAAGATAGGTACTGTAATTGCAAGCTGGGGGTTTCCGCTACGTACTCACATATCCATCAGAGCTTTAATCCGTCGTCGCCATCGTTTAGAGATCGAGTTCATGGTCCATATGCATCTTCACCTCCCACCTACATACCTTGCATAAAGGCACTTACTTTAGTGTCCTGCGTCCCTACCTTAGTACATACATACCTACAGACCTACTATGTAACTTACCTTAGGTAGGCATGTATTCAGTAGTGCGGTACGCGTTCCGCTTGTGCTGATCGTCGATCGAGGAGAGTCCTTGGAGAGATCACTTTAGGATCTTGGACTAGCAGGGTTCCAATGGTTCATTGCCGGGATGCTGTGGTGAACTCAACCATGGGTGTTAATCTCTCGTCAGCCCTTTCTCCCTTTGCTTTACCTGGTTAAGCAATCGGTCTCACACGAAATTCAAGATTACAACGTGACTCAACGCCTTTTTTTCAGATCTCGTGGACAGGTAATATTAGATTTTAGTCGTTCTTGTGACATATATTCGAGGAGGTACTGACGTCGTTCTCCTCGTACTCCCCTGCCCTTCCGAATGGATGAGAATTATGTAGATTCTCACTGATCGTGTTCGCACCAAGTAAATAATCACTAATGCCGGTAGCGAGACTCCGTGAGCGATCAAATGTCAAGTAGGTGCCATATCCGACCTTTTCGAGCTTGGTGGTGAGGGTAAGGTAAGGTAGGTTGTGTCACCCTTCCCTTCTCGACGCATTAGTGTTGTTACACATGCGAGTGATATCGCATTGGCGTAGACGTTGTCATTGGCGTCAGTAGCTAGCTGGCATCCTTCATGTATATCGTGCAGCAAGACTACGCCTGTTTGTCGATTACACGCATATCGACCTAGGTCTAGGAGGGTGTCTTAATAATCGTAAGGGAAGAACTGTGAGGACCCATCTATCTTTATCCAGCTACGCCAAGACATGCAAGTAGCCTCTCGTGGTAACTACCTGTACAGGGAGGATTTGGTTATTATTCCTAATTTAGTGCCCTCCGGACCACAGTGGTGGGATCGCGTATTCCCTGTTCTAGGTCGTCGATATGCAGCCGTGGTTGCACAAACAACATCAGATAAACTGGAGTTGCGGGTTGTGATATAACAGCAGCCAGTCTATCTGCAATAGCTATCACAACCTCTACTGTGCGGGCGAGCCTCCCTACCATATGTATGCTCGGCCCGAGTTTATAGACCGGAGCCGAGACGAGATCGAGCGAAAGTCCACGTCCGTTGGGAAATAATAGGTCATGTAGAAATAGTACCAGTAGGTAGGCTGTTTTAGTATGAATTCTCGGTCGAGATTTATAATATCGTATTGTATTATAAAAGTAATCAAGATTAACATGTACCTCGATAGGTAGTGAGGAGGTACCCTAGCCAAGTTGCTAAATCGCGGCGCCTTGTCTTGGAAAGGCAATGGCTTCATAGCCTAGTAACATCGAGCACGATCACGAATTCAGATACAATTGCGGGGTTTACCCATAAGTAATCTACTCAGGCTCAGAACTAGCACTAACATAAGACTAGATTGTTATCCATGTTAACATTAGAACAAGTGGAGTCTATATCCTTCAATCATGGTTAGAATCGTCCCTCTCTTGATCCTCCTCCTTGCAGTCTTCCAAGAAGTTCCCCTCATCAGTCATCCCGCATGATTCTAACCGTATGGCTTATTTGGTCGCTTAGTCCAAACCAAGAAAGTCGCCCCGAAACGACCCTGACCTAAGATCTGAACTGATTCCGGGGCATTCCTTGACCCCAGATAAGTGGGTGAGCGGGCAGACAAGTCCGGTAGTAGTAGAGGTAGTAGTCTACCTAAAGAACAATGCTTTAAAGAAAAAAACGGTCTTGGTAATATGGAGTATAAGGCCGAGATCACCCGGTTTAGTTAAAGGTCCCTTAGGTACATATCTAACTTGCTTTAGTAGGTACATTCTGAGTAAGAAGGCCGAGGGTTGCAATACTACAGCAGGCAATGGTGGCTGTGTTTCTAAGTTCATAACGTACCTAGTTGGATACACACCTGATCGACCCCGACAAGTCCCGTAAGGTGAAGAATACGGTAAGGCTAGACAATCTAGACTCGAGCTGAGCGACAAATGACAGCCAATTTTAGCGAATGATAGCCGTGATTTAATAAAAAGAGAGTCAAGTGCTACACAACCTGGGGTACAAACGAGTCGTCAAAGCATCCGACTGGATCGCAAAGAGGACCTATTAGCATCTGTAGACAGAGCCTCTGTCTTGGCATAGCCCAAAAAGCTGGGGGGCGCGCGCGGAAACCCCGTTCAGCTTTGCTTACTGACATATTGCTTGGCAGTTCTTACGCGACGCCCGAGGTAACCAAGTATCTTCCTGTAGGTTACCCCTGAAAGGTGTTGCCGTTGCTGCTGTGCAACGCCAGGTCTCCTGATAAGTTCCTCCGGTTGATCTCGCGTCCTTTTCAGTCGCATTTTGCATATGCCGTGTCGTCCCTGTCTGCTGCACGACCGACATGGCATGTCGCGGGGGTGTCGGATCGGTGACTTGGAAGTGGGTTAGGTTGCATCCCATCGAGTCTGGGATAGGTAATCAAACTAAAGTCACATCACATCAAAAATCTTACTACATGTATGCAGTACGACGCACTTTTTTCATCAGCTAATGTGCCTATTACGCAGTTGCATGTGAAAAAGACCCTTCTGATTGTTCTTTTTTCCCTTCTGTCGGCCTCGCATTGGTCTCGAATGATGCCCCTCTAATACATCTATGAGGAATCCGAAGACATCCATGCAGACTAGAGTCACAATCTATTCCCGATTTTTGCCCTCCAACCAGAAACCTCCGTAAATTCTTCACACCAAGCCATTCCATCCATTTTGATTTTGGTAGAAGCCGAGCGTGAAAATGCTGCATGCCGAAATATGCGATGCGAGAAACAAATAAGGACGAAAAACAAATATGCTACCTGCCCGTCCTGTAGAAGCCGCGCATATTAGATATGGCATAGTAACCTTGGCGAATATGAGTAGTTTCAACCCAATTCGCCCTATGCTATGCCGGGATGAGCCATAAAGGCATTAAGTTAGTAGTATGAGACCATTTCCTCCGCAGTCTTGAAGCAAAGTCAAGACCAAGAAACCTTTTTGGGGGGTTGCAGAATAACCGTCCGAAGACCCGAAGACAAATGTCGTCTTATAGCCTGAAAGCCCTTTGGTCGCTATCCGTATTTCAGGCAGCGGCCGTATACCGTTGGAGAGTACCGTTTTGACCTCTTCTGATAAGCCTTTGCAGCGAAATAAATCGTAGAATATAACACTCATGAATCGTAAATGCGTAACCTCTTGTTGTAAGCCCATAATCATCCGTACGAAATAGCCGAATAATAGAACCGCAACTGAACAAACCCCCCCCCCCCC